>JAECUM010033562.1:0-52617 GCA_016617855.1 Megalonaias nervosa
GCTGCTTGACATTACTCAATTTTACAAAATATTTCAAACAAAAGTAGCAAAATAAAAAATGAAATTGAATCCTACAATGATTTGTTATCATGTGCAGAAAGGCTGCATATTTTGCTGGATATAATACTGGAATTCAATTCTAACAAATATGATCAATACTATATAAACTCAAATTAATCAATACTTATAGGTCCCACTGCAAGATTCACATCCTCTTTATTGGACTAAATCACAAATTTACATAAAATGCAGTCAAAGAGACTGATCTAATGTTTCTATTTGATAAGAAAAAAGAAACTAAGCATAACAATACTGTTACAGAAACAAAACAAACAAACATACGTGTTGCTATTAAAACCATCTATAACTTGAGTTATTACTACAATCACTAATAGCTTACTCCATCTGCATGAGTGTATTTAAATGGGGTCTTTTGTGGACAATTGAAAATTCATGTAGGTCTCAGTGAACCAGTTTACCCAAAGCAGAGGCCCTTGGTGGACTACATAATAATGATTCCCAATGCAGAGAGTACTATTCTAAACCATGTTGGAGAAGAGCCATACACAGAAAATGAAATCTAATAAAAGTTAACATTTTTGTCATACAAATGAAAGCAAACAATGCATATTTGAATATAAGATCTCCATCTCATTATAATGCCATAGATAAACCTGTTTCCTTCAGCAATGTTCAGGATCTCGATCATTCCCCAACCTTTCTGTGCAACATCTGAATCAATCTAGCAGATAGTCAATGTTCCATGAAAAACAGTTTGAGAAACTCTGATCTCCAATGTAACTAGGTCCCGTGTTCTCCTTCCAGTATCTGTAGTATCTTCACTTTAATCCACAGAAAATTTTAAACACAAAACAAGGGCCTTGAATGGTAAAAAGTCAGACTGTGTACTCTTTTGTTCTTTCTCTTACAATACTATTTAGATAAAGTATTAGAAAATGTTGAAATGAACTACTTACCCCCTGTTTTGTGAAATATTATGAAAAAGAAGAAAAATGTCATCTCAGTAATAAGAAGCAACGGATTATCATTGATATCAAAAGAAAAATGAATTAATATGTATTAATGGAGAAATTAATCAAGTTTGCTTGTCAGGGCTATTCTAGATCATAACAGTGCTCACTTCCTTCTTAAACATCAACAACAAAGGTAAGCCTAAGTCTCTTTCACTATCTTTGGCTCTATTGGAACCAACTCATTCCAATATATTACAATGCTCTAAGATGTCTATGCATTTACTGTATGTAAGTATTTATGTAAGATGGTGCATATGTGTAAGTATATGTGTTCATGTATGTGTCCATGAAGCATGTATTTTGGTATTTATTCATCATTATTAGTGCTACTCTGCTTTTAATGAGTAAAATGCACATCAGGTTTCATGAAAGAATCATCATAGTTGTGCAATGTCTTTGTACGTTGCTTGATGTTACTCAATTTGCGCAACGTTTTCATATGCTGCTTGACATTACTGAATTTCACAAAATATTTCAAACAAAAGTAGCAAAATAAAAAATGAAATTGAATCCTACAATGATTTGTTATCATGTGCAGAAAGGCTGCATATTTTGCTGGATATAATTCTGGAATTCAATTCTAACAAATATGTGTTCATGTATTATCCATGAAGCATGTATTTTGTTATAAATTCATCATTATTAGTGCTCATCTGCTGCCAATAATTAAAATGCACATCATGTTTCATAAAAGAATCATCATAATTGCAAAATATTTTCATATCCTGCTGGACATTGCTCAATTTTACAAATTATTTCAAACAAAAGTAGCAAAATAAAAAAGTGAAATTGAATCTCATACTGATATGTTATTATGTGCAGAAAGGCTGCATATTTTGCTGGATATAATTCTGGAATTCAATTCTAACAAATATGAGCAACAATATATAAACTCAAATTAATCAATACTTATAGGTCCCACTGCAAGATTCATATCCTGTTTATTGGACTAAATCACAAATTTACATAAAATGCAGTCAAAGAGACTGATCTAATGTTTCTATTTGATAAGAAAAAAGAAACTAAGCATAACAATACTGTTACAGAAAACAAAACAACCCAATTTAAGTGTTGCTATTAAAGCCATCTATAACTCGAGTTATTACTACAATCACTAATAGAGGCCCCGAGTGGCCGAGTGGTCTAAAGTGCTCTCCGTTACAGACCACTGCCATCTCACCTCTGTCTGTGTGACTTCGAGTCTAGGATTTGGCGAATGTGGATATGTGAGAAAGCTTGCCAGTGTATTCTTTGGTTCTTTCTCTTAGAATACTATTTAAATAAAGTATTAGGAAATGTTGAGATAGAATACTTACGGACTGTTTTGTGAAAGATATTATGAAAAAGAAGAAAAATGTCACATCAGTAACAAGAAGCAACTGATTAACATTGATATCAAAAGAAAAATGAATTAATATGTATTAATGGAGAAATTAATCAAGTTTGCTTGTCAGGTCTATTCTAGATCATAATAGTGCTCACGTCCTTCTTAACCATCAACAACAAAGATAAGCCTTAATCTCTTTCACTATCTTTGACTCTGTTAGAATCAACTCATTCCAATATATTACAATTCTCTAAGATGTCTATGCATTTACTGTATGTATCTATATATGTAAGGCAGTGTGCATCTTTAACTAAGTCTGCTCATGTATGTATCCATGAAGCATTTATTTTGGTATTTATTCATTGTTATTAGTGCACCTCTGCATTAAAAGTTTAAAATGGACATCAAGTTTCATAAAAGAATCATCATAGTTGTGTAACGTTTTCATATGCTGCTTGACATTACTCAATTTTACAAAATAATCAAGATCCTCAACATTGCTGAAGGAAACAGGTTCATCTATGGCATTATAATGGGATGGAGATCTTTTATTCAAATATGCATTCTTTGCTTTAATTTGTATGACTAAAAATGTTAATTTTTATTAGATTTCCTTTTCAATGTATGGCTCTTCTCCAACATGATTTAGAATGAACCTGTTTCCTTTAGCAGTGTTGAGGATCTCGATCATTCCCCAACCTTTCTGTGGAACATCTGAATCAATGTAGAAAACTGTCAAAGTTCCATGAAAAACATTTTGAGAACTTCTGATCTACGGTGTAGCACCTTCCACAGTCTCTATAGTATCTTCACTTTTATCCAGAAAAAAATGATTACACACAAAACAAAGGCACTGAATGATAAAAAGTCTGACTGTACTCTTTTCTTCTTTCGCATCGAATACTATTTCGATAAACTATTAGGAAATGTCGAGATATAATACTTACTCGCTGTTTTGTGAAAGGGAATACGAAAAAGAAGAAAAATATCATATCAGTAACAAGAAGCAACTGATTAACATCAATATCAAAAGAAAAATCAATTAATATGTATTAATGGAGAAATTAATCAAGTGTGCTTGTCAGGTCTATCCTAGATCATGACAGTGCTCATTTCCTTCTTAAACATCAACAAGAAAGATAAGCCTAAATCTCTTTCACTATCTTTGTCTCTATTAAAACCAACTCTTTCCCGCATATTACAATGCTCTAATATGTCTATCCATTTACTATATGTAAGTATTTATGTAAGGCGGTGCGTATGTGTAAGTATATGTGTTCATGTATGTGTCCATGAAGCATGTATTTTGCTATTTATTCATCATTATTAGTGTTCCTCTGCTTTTAGTGAGTAAAATGCACATCAGGTTTCATGAAAGAATCATCAAGTTGTGCAAAATCTTCGTACGTTGCTTGACGTTACTCAATTTGTGCAACGTTTTCATATGCTGCTTGACATTACTCAATTTTACAAAATATTTCAAACAAAAGTAGCAAAATAAAAAATGAAATTGAATCCTACAATGATTTGTTATCTTGTGCAGAAAGGCTGCATATTTTGCTGGATATAATACTGGAATTCAATTCTAACAAATATGATCAATACTATATAAACTCAAATTAATCAATACTTATAGGTCCCACTGCAAGATTCACATCCTCTTTATTGGACTAAATCACAAATTTACATAAAATGCAGTCAAAGAGACTGATCTAATGTTTCTATTTGATAAGAAAAAAGAAACTAAGCATAACAATACTGTTACAGAAACAAAAGAAACAAACATAAGTGTTGCTATTAAAGCCATCTATAACTCGAGTTATTACTACAATCACTAATAGCTTACTCCATCTGTACGAGTGTATCTAAATGGGGTCTTTTGTGGACAGTTGAAAATTGATGTAGGTCTCAGTGAACCAGTTTACCCAAAGCAGAGGCCCTTCGTGGACTACTTAATAATGATTCCCAATGCAGAAAGTACTATTCTAAACCATGTTGGAGAAGAGCCATACAGTATAAAGTATTAGGAAATGTTGAAATGAACTACTTACCCACTGTTTTGTGAAAGATATTATGAAAAGAAGAAAAATGTCATATCAGTAATAAGAAGCAACTGATTATCATTGATATCAAAAGAAAAATGAATTAATATGTATTAATGGAGAAATTAATCAAGTTTGCTTGTCAGGTCTATTCTAGATCATAACAGTGCTAACTTCCTTCTTAAACAACAACAACAAAGGTAAGCCTAAGTCTCTTTCACTATCTTTGACTCTATTAGAACCAACTCATTCCTACTACTACTTAATAATAATTCCCAATGCAGAGAGTACTATTCTAAACCATGTTGGAGAAGAGCCATACATAGAAAAGGAAATCTAATAAAAATTAACATTGTTGTCGAACAAATGAAAGCAAACAATACATATTTGAATATAAGATCTCCATCCCATTATAATGCCACAAATAAACCTGTTTCCTTCAGCCATGTTGAGGATCTCGATCATTCCCCAACCTTTCTGTAGAACATCGGAATCAATGTAGGAGACTGTCAAAGTTCCATGAAAAACAGTTTGACAACTTCTGATCTACAGTGTAGCTAGATATATTGTTCACCTTCCACAGTCTCTCTAGTATCTTCACTTTTATCCACAGAGAAAATGATTACACACAATATACCACTCCCTCGATAACTCGCTCCCGGATAACTCTGCGCAACATCTGAATCAATCTAGCAGATAGTCAATGTTCCATGAAAAACAGTTTGAGAACCTCTGATCTACAATGTAACTAGGTCCAGTGCTCTCCTTCCAGTATATCTAGCATCTTCACTTTAATCCACAGAAAATTTTAAACACAAAACAAGGGCCTTGAATGGTAAAAAGTCAGACTGTGTACTCTTTTGTTCTTTCTCTTAGAATACTATTTAGATAAAGTATTAGAAAATGTCGAAATAAACTACTTTCCCGCTGTTTTGTGAAAGATATTATGAAAAAGAAGAAAAATGTCATATCAGTAATAAGAAGCTACTGATTGACATTCATATCAAAAGAAAAATGAATTAATATGTATTAATGGAGAAATTAATCAAGTGTGCTTGTCAGGTCTATTCTAGATCATAACAGTGCTCACGTCCTTCTTAACCATCAACAACAAAGGTAAGCCTTAATCTCTTTCACTATCTTTGACTCTGTTAGAACCAACTCATTCCAATATATTACAATACTCTAAGATGTCTATGCATTTACTGTATGTATCTATATATGTAAGGCGGTGTGCATCTTTAACTATATCTGTTCATGTATGTATCCATGAAGCACTTATTTTGGTATTTATTCATTGTTATTAGTGCTCCTCTACTTTAAAAGTTTAAAATGGATATCAAGTTTCATGAAAGAATCATCATAGTTGTGCAACGTTTTCATATGCTGCTTGACATTACTCAATTTTACAAAATAATCAAGATCCTCAACATTGCTGAAGGAAACAGGTTCATCTATGGCATTATAATGGGATGGAGATCTTTTATTCAAATATGCTTTAATTTGTATGACTAAAAATGTTAATTTTTATTAGATTTCATTTTCTATGTATGTGTCCATGAAGCATGTATTTTGCTATTTATTCATCATTATTAGTGTTCCTCTGCTTTTAGTGAGTAAAATGCATATCAGGTTTCATGAAAGAATCATCATAGTTGTGCAAAATCTTCGTACGTTGCTTGATGTTACTCAATTTGTGCAACATTTTCATATGCTGCTTGACATTACTCAATTTTACAAAATATTTCAAACAAAAGTAGCAAAATAAAAAATGAAATTGAATCCTACAATGATTTGTTATCATGTGCAGAAAGGCTGCATATTTTGCTGGATATAATACTGGAATTCAATTCTAACAAATATGATCAATACTATATAAACTCAAATTAATCAATACTTATAGGTCCCACTGCAAGATTCACATCCTCTTTATTGGACTAAATCACAAATTTACATAAAATGCAGTCAAAGAGACTGATCTAATGTTTCTATTTGATCAGAAAAAAGAAACTAAGCATAACAATACTGTTACAGAAACAAAACAAACAAACATAAGTGTTGCTATTAAAGCCATCTATAACTTGAGTTATTACTACAATCACTAATAGCTTACTCCATCTGCATGAGTGTATCTAAATGGGGTCTTTTGTGGACAGTTGAAAATTGATGTAGGTCTCAGTGAACCAGTTTACCCAAAGCAGAGGCCCTTGGTGGACTACTTAATAATCATTCCCAATGCAGAGAGTACTATTCTAAAACATGTTGGAGAAGAGCCATACATAGAAAAGGAAATCTAATAAAAGCTAACATTTTTGGCGTACAAATAAAAGGAAACAATGCATATTTGAATATAAGATCTCCATCTCATTATAATGCCACAGATAAACCTGTTTCCTTCAGCAATGTTCAGGATCTCGATCATTCCCCAACCTATCTGTGGAACATCGGAATCAATTTAGAAGACTGTCAAAGTTCCTTGAAAAACAGTTTGACAACTTCTGAGCTACAGTGTAGCTACATATATTGTTCACCTTCCATAGTCTCTCTAGTGTCTTCACTTTTATCCACAGAGAAAATGATTACACACAATATACCACTCCCTCGATAACTCGCTCCCGGATAACTCTGTGCAACATCTGAATCAATCTAGCAGATAGTCAATGTTCCATGAAAAACAGTTTGAGAACCTCTGATCTACGATGTAACTAGGTCCAGTGTTCTCCTTCCAGTATCTGTAGTATCTTCACTTTAATCCACAGAAAATTTTAAACACAAAACAAGGGCCTTGAATGGAAAAAAGTCAGACTGTGTACTCTTTTGTTCTTTCTCTTACAATACTATTTAGATAAAGTATTAGAAAATGTTGAAATGAACTACTTACCCCCTGTTTTGTGAAAGATATTATGAAAAAGAAGAAAAATGTCATATCAGTAACAAGAAGCAACTGATTAACATTGATATCAAAAGAAAAATGAATTAATATGTATTAATGGAGAAATTAATCAAGTTTGCTTATCAGGTCTATTCTAGATCATAATAGTGCTCACTTCCTTCTTAAACATCAACAACAAAGGTAAGCCTTAATCTCTTTCACTATCTTTGACTCTGTTAGAACCAACTCATTCCAATATATTACAATTCTCTAAGATGTCTATGCATTTACTATATGTATCTATATATGTAAGGCGGTGTGCATCTTTAACTATCTCTGCTCATGTATGTATCCATGAAGCATTTATTTTGGTATTTATTCATTGTTATTAGTGCTCCTCTGCTTTAAAAGTTTAAAATGGACATCAAGTTTCATAAAAGAATCATCATAGTTGTGTAACATTTTCATATGCTGCTTGACATTGCTCAATTTTACAAAATGATCAAGATCCTCAACATTGCTGAAGGAAACAGGTTCATCTATGGCATTATAATGGGATGGAGATCTTTTATTCAAATATGCATTGTTTGCTTTAATTTGTATGACTAAAAATGTTAATTTTTATTAGATTTCCTTTTCTATGTATGGCTCTTCTCCAACATGATTTAGAATGAACCTGTTTCCTTTAGCAGTGTTGAGGATCTCGATCATTCCCCAACCTTTCTGTGGAACATCTGAATCAATGTAGAAAACTGTCAAAGTTCCATGAAAAACATTTTGAGAACTTCTGATCTACGGTGTAGCACCTTCCACAGTCTCTATAGTATCTTCACTTTTATCCAGAAAAAAATGATTACACACAAAACAAAGGCACTGAATGATAAAAAGTCTGACTGTACTCTTTTCTTCTTTCGCATCGAATACTATTTCGATAAACTATTAGGAAATGTCGAGATATAATACTTACTCGCTGTTTTGTGAAAGGGAATATGAAAAAGAAGAAAAATATCATATCAGTAACAAGAAGCAACTGATTAACATCAATATCAAAAGAAAAATGAATTAATATGTATTAATGGAGAAATTAATCAAGTGTGCTTGTCAGGTCTATCCTAGATCATGACAGTGCTCATTTCCTTCTTAAACATCAACAAGAAAAGTAAGCCTAAATCTCTTTCACTATCTTTGTCTCTATTAAAACCAACTCTTTCCCACATATATACAATGCTCTAATATGTCTATCCATTTACTATATGTAAGTATTTATGTAAGGCGGTGCGTATGTGTAAGTATATGTGTTCATGTATGTGTCCATGAAGCATGTATTTTGGTATTTATTCATCATTATTAATGTTCCTCTGCTTTTAGTGAGTAAAATGCACATCAGGTTTCATGAAAGAATCATCATAGTTGTGCAAAATCTTCGTACGTTGCTTGATGTTACTCAATTTGTGCAACGTTTTCATATGCTGCTTGACATTACTCAATTTTACAAAATATTTCAAACAAAAGTAGCAAAATAAAAAATGAAATTGAATCCCACAATGATTTGTTATCATGTGCAGAAAGGCTGCATATTTTGCTGGATATAATACTGGAATACAATTCTAACAAATATGATCAATACTATATAAACTCAAATTAATCAATACTTATAGGTCCCACTGCAAGATTCACATCCTCTTTATTGGACTAAATCACAAATTTACATAAAATGCAGTCAAAGAGACTGATCTAATGTTTCTATTTGATAAGAAAAAAGAAACTAAGCATAACAATACTGTTACAGAAACAAAAGAAACAAACATAAGTGTTGCTATTAAAGCCATCTATAACTCGAGTTATTACTACAATCACTAATAGCTTACTCCATCTGTACGAGTGTATCTAAATGGGGTCTTTTGTGGACAGTTGAAAATTGATGTAGGTCTCAGTGAACCAGTTTACCCAAAGCAGAGGCCCTTGGTGGACTACTTAATAATCATTCCCAATGCAGAGAGTACTATTCTAAACCATGTTGGAGAAGAGCCATACATAGAAAAGGAAATCTAATAAAAATTAACATTGTTGTCGTACAAATGAAAGCAAACAATGCATATTTGAATATAAGATCTCCATCCCATTATAATGCCATAGATAAACCTGTTTCCTTCAGCAATGTTCAGGATCTCGATCATTCCCCAACCTTTCTGTGGAACATCGGAATCAATGTAGAAGACTGTCAAAGTTCCATGAAAAACAGTTTGACAACTTCTGATCTACAGTGTAGCTAGATATATTGTTCACCTTCCACAGTCTCTCTAGTATCTTCACTTTTATCCACAGAGAAAATGATTACACACAATATACCACTCCCTCAAAAACTCGCTCCCGGATAACTCTGCGCAACATCTGAATCAATCTAGCAGATAGTCAATGTTCCATGAAAAACAGTTTGAGAACCTCTGATCTACAATATAGCTAGGTCCAGTGCTCTCCTTCCAGTATATCTAGTATCTTCACTTTAATCCACAGAAAATTTTAAACACAAAACAAGGGCCTTGAATGGTAAAAAGTCAGACTGTGTACTCTTTTGTTCTTTCTCTTAAAATACTATTTAGATAAAGTATTAGAAAATCTCGAAATAGACTACTTACCCACTATTTTGTGAAAGATTTTATGAAAAAGAAGAAAAATGTCATATCAGTAATAAGAAGCAACTGATTATCATTGATATCAAAAGAAAAACCAATTAATATGTAGTAATGGAGAAATTAATCAAGCTTGCTTGTCAGGTCTATCCTAGATCATAACAGTGCTCACATCCTTCTTAACCATCAACAAGAAAGGTAAGCCTAAATCTCTTTCACTATCTTTTGTCTCTATTAAAACCAACTCGTTCCCACATATTACAATGCTCTAATATGTCTATCCATTTACTGTATGCATGCATTTATGTAAGGCAAAGCACATGTTTAAGTATATGTGTTCATGTATGTGTTCATGAAGCATGTATTTTGCTATTTATTCATCATTATTAGTGCTCCTCTGCTTTTAATGAGTAAAATGGACATCAGGTTTCATAAAAGAATCATCATAATTGCAAAATATTTTCATATCCTGCTGGATATTACTCAATTTTACAAATTACTTCAAACAAAAGTAGCAAATTAAAAAAGTGAAATTGAATCTCATAATGATTTGTTATTATGTGCAGAAAGGCTACATATTTTGCTGTATATAATTCTTACTCCATCTGCAGGAGTGCTTCTAAATGGGGTCTTTTGTGGACAGTTGAAAATTGATGTAGGTCTCAGTGAGCCAGTTTACTCATAGCAGAGGCCCTTGGTGGACTACTAAATAATCATTCCCAATGCAGAAAGTACCATTACCTAGATATTCTAAACCATGTTGGAGAAGAGCCATACATAGAAAAGGAAATCTAATAAAAATTAACATTTTTGTCATACAAATTAAAGCAAACTTTTATTTGAATATAAGATCTCCATCCCATTATGATGCCACAGATGAACCTTTTTCTTTCAGCAATGTTGAGGATCTCAATCATTCCCCAACCTTTCTGTGGAACATCTGAATCAATGTAAAAGACTGTCAAAGTTTTATGAAAAATATATTCAGAACTTCTGATTTACAGTGTAGCTAAATATATTGTTCACCTTCCACATGATAAAATGTCAGACTGTGTATCCTTTTGTTCTTTCTCTTAGAATACTATTTAGATAAAGTATTAGGAAATGTCTAGATATAATACTTACTATCTGTTTTGTGAAAGATAATATGAAAAAGAACAAAAATATTATATCAGTAATAAGAAGCAACTGATTAACATTGATATCAAAAGAAAAATGAATTAATATATATTAATGAAGAAATTAATCAAGTTTGCTTGTCAGGTCTGTCCTAGATCATAACAGCCCTCACTTCCTTCTTAACCATCAACAAGAAAGGTAAGCCTAAATCTCTTTTACTATCTTTGTCTCTATTACAACTAACTCAGTCCCATATATTACAATGCCCTAATATGTCTATGCATTTCCTGTTTGTATCTATATATGTAAGACAGTGTGCATCGTTAAGGATATCTGTTCATATATGAATCCATGAAGAATGTATTTTCGTACTTATTCATCATTATTAGTGCTCCACTGCTTTAAAAGATTAAAATGCACATCCGGTTTCATAAAAGAATCATCATACTTTGGCAATGTTTTGATATGCTGCTTGACATTACTCAATTTTACAAATTATTTCAAACAAAAGTAGAAAAATAAAAAATTAAATTAAATCCTACAACGATTTGTTATTATGTGCAGAAAGGATACATATTTTGCTGGATATACTTCTGCAATTAAATTCTAACAACTATGAGAAACAATACCTAAACTCAAAATTAATAGATACTTATAGGTCCCACTTATAGGTCATAGCAGTGCATACTTCCTTCTTAAACATCAACAAGAAAGGTAAGCCTAAATCTCTTTCACTATCTTTTGTCTCTATTAAAACCAACTCGTTACCACATATTACAATGCTCTAATATGTCTATCCATTTACTGTATGCATGTATTTATGTAAGGCAGAGCACATGTTTAAGTATATGTGTTCATGTATGTGTCCATGAAGCATGTATTTTGGTATTTATTCATCATTATTAGTGTTCCTCTGCTTTTAGTGAGTAAAATGCATATCAGGTTTCATGAAAGAATCATCATAGTTGTGCAAAATCTTCGTACGTTGCTTGACTACTCAATTTGTGCAACGTTTTCATATGCTGCTTGACATTACTGAATGTTACAAAATATTTCAAACAAAAGTAGCAAAATAAAAAATGAAATTGAATCCTACAATGATTTGTTATCATGTGCAGAAAGGCTGCATATTTTGCTGGATATAATACTGGAATTCAATTCTAACAAATATGATCAATACTATATAAACTCAAATTAATCAATACTTATAGGTCCCACTGCAAGATTCACATCCTCTTTATTGGACTAAATCACAAATTTACATAAAATGCAGTCAAAGAGACTGATCTAATGTTTCTATTTGATAAGAAAAAAGAAACTAAGCATAACAATACTGTTACAGAAACAAAAGAAACAAACATAAGTGTTGCTATTAAAGCCATCTATAACTCGAGTTATTACTACAATCACTAATAGCTTACTCCATCTGTACGAGTGTATCTAAATGGGGTCTTTTGTGGACAGTTGAAAATTGATGTAGGTCTCAGTGAACCAGTTTACCCAAAGCAGAGGCCCTTGGTGGACTACTTAATAATCATTCCCAATGCAGAGAGTACTATTCTAAACCATGTTGGAGAAGAGCCATACATAGAAAAGGAAATCTAATAAAAATTAACATTTTTGTCATACAAATGAAAGCAAACAATGCATATTTGAATATAAGATCTCCATCCCATTATAATGCCACAGATAAACCTGTTTCCTTCAGCAATGTTCAGGATCTTGATCATTCCCCAACCTTTCTGTAGAATATCGGAATCAATGTAGAAGACTGTCAAAGTTCCTTGAAAAACAGTTTGATAACTTCTGATCTACAGTGTAGATACATATATTGTTCACCTTCCACAGTCTCTCTAGTATCTTCACTTTTATCCACAGAGAAAATGATTACACACAATATACCACTCCCTCGATAACTCGCTCCCGGATAACTCTGTGCAACATCTGAATCAATCTAGCAGATAGTCAATGTTCCATGAAAAACAGTTTGAGAACCTCTGATCTACAATGTAACTAGGTCCATTGTTCTCCTTCCAGTATCTGTAGTATCTTCACTTTAATCCACAGAAAATTTTAAACACAAAACAAGGGCCTTGAATGGTAAAAAGTCAGACTGTGTACTCTTTTGTTCTTTCTCTTAGAATACTATTTAGATAAAGTATTAGAAAATGTTGAAATGAACTACTTACCCACTGTTTTGTGAAAGATATTATGAAAAAGAAGAAAAATGTCATATCAGTAACAAGAAGCAACTGATTAACATTGATATCAAAAGAAAAATGAATTAATATGTATTAATGGAGAAATTAATCAAGTTTGCTTATCAGGTCTATTCTAGATCATAATACTGCTCACTTCCTTCTTAAACATCAACAACAAAGGTAAGCCTTAATCTCTTTCACTATCTTTGACTCTGTTAGAACCAACTCATTCCAATATATTACAATTCTCTAAGATGCCTATGCATTTACTATATGTATCTATATATGTAAGGCGGTGTGCATCTTTAACTATCTCTGCTCATGTATGTATCCATGAAGCATTTGTTTTGGTATTTATTCATTGTTATTAGTGCTCCTCTGCTTTAAAAGTTTAAAATGGACATCAAGTTTCATAAAAGAATCATCATAGTTGTGTAACATTTTCATATGCTGCTTGACATTGCTCAATTTTACAAAATGATCAAGATCCTCAACATTGCTGAAGGAAACAGGTTCATCTATGGCATTATAATGGGATGGAGATCTTTTATTCAAATATGCATTCTTTGCTTTAATTTGTATGACTAAAAATGTTAATTTTTATTAGATTTCCTTTTCTATGTATGGCTCTTCTCCAACATGATTTAGAATGAACCTGTTTCCTTTAGCAGTGTTGAGGATCTCGATCATTCCCCAACCTTTCTGTGGAACATCTGAATCAATGTAGAAAACTGAAAAACATTTTGAGAACTTCTGATCTACGGTGTAGCACCTTCCACAGTCTCTATAGTATCTTCACTTTTATCCAGAAAAAAATGATTACACACAAAACAAAGGCACTGAATGATAAAAAGTCTGACTGTACTCTTTTCTTCTTTCGCATCGAATACTATTTCGATAAACTATTAGGAAATGTCGAGATATAATACTTACTCGCTGTTTTGTGAAAGGGAATATGAAAAAGAAGAAAAATATCATATCAGTAACAAGAAGCAACTGATTAACATCAATATCAAAAGAAAAATGAATTAATATGTATTAATGGAGAAATTAATCAAGTGTGCTTGTCAGGTCTATCCTAGATCATGACAGTGCTCATTTCCTTCTTAAACATCAACAAGAAAAGTAAGCCTAAATCTCTTTCACTATCTTTGTCTCTATTAAAACCAACTCTTTCCCACATATATACAATGCTCTAATATGTCTATCCATTTACTATATGTAAGTATTTATGTAAGGCGGTGCGTATGTGTAAGTATATGTGTTCATGTATGTGTCCATGAAGCATGTATTTTGGTATTTATTCATCATTATTAATGTTCCTCTGCTTTTAGTGAGTAAAATGCACATCAGGTTTCATGAAAGAATCATCATAGTTGTGCAAAATCTTCGTACGTTGCTTGATGTTACTCAATTTGTGCAACGTTTTCATATGCTGCTTGACATTACTCAATTTTACAAAATATTTCAAACAAAAGTAGCAAAATAAAAAATGAAATTGAATCCCACAATGATTTGTTATCATGTGCAGAAAGGCTGCATATTTTGCTGGATATAATACTGGAATTCAATTCTAACAAATATGATCAATACTATATAAACTCAAATTAATCAATACTTATAGGTCCCACTGCAAGATTCACATCCTCTTTATTGGACTAAATCACAAATTTACATAAAATGCAGTCAAAGAGACTGATCTAATGTTTCTATTTGATAAGAAAAAAGAAACTAAGCATAACAATACTGTTACAGAAACAAAAGAAACAAACATAAGTGTTGCTATTAAAGCCATCTATAACTCGAGTTATTACTACAATCACTAATAGCTTACTCCATCTGTACGAGTGTATCTAAATGGGGTCTTTTGTGGACAGTTGAAAATTGATGTAGGTCTCAGTGAACCAGTTTACCCAAAGCAGAGGCCCTTGGTGGACTACTTAATAATCATTCCCAATGCAGAGAGTACTATTCTAAACCATGTTGGAGAAGAGCCATACAAAGAAAAGGAAATCTAATAAAAATTAACATTGTTGTCGTACAAATGAAAGCAAACAATGCATATTTGAATATAAGATCTCCATCCCATTATAATGCCACAAATAAACCTGTTTCCTTCAGCAATGTTCAGGATCTCAATCATTCCCCAACCTTTCTGTAGAACATCGGAATCAATGTAGGAGACTGTCAAAGTTCCATGAAAAACAGTTTGACAACTTCTGATCTACAGTGTAGATACATATATTGTTCACCTTCCACAGTCTCTCTAGTATCTTCACTTTTATCCACAGAGAAAATGATTACACACAATATACCACTCCCTCGATAACTCGCTCCCGGATAACTCTGCGCAACATCTGAATCAATCTAGCAGATAGTCAATGTTCCATGAAAAACAGTTTGAGAACCTCTGATCTACAATGTAACTAGGTCCAGAGCTCTCCTTCCAGTATATCTAGCATCTTCACTTTAATCCACAGAAAATTTTAAACACAAAACAAGGGCCTTGAATGGTAAAAAGTCAGACTGTGTACTCTTTTGTTCTTTCTCTTACAATACTATTTAGATAAAGTATTAGAAAATGTCGAAATAAACTACTTTCCCGCTGTTTTGTGAAAGATATTATGAAAAAGAAGAAAAATGTCATATCAGTAATAAGAAGCTACTGATTGACATTCATATCAAAAGAAAAATGAATTAATATGTATTAATGGAGAAATTAATCAAGTGTGCTTGTCAGGTCTATTCTAGATCATAACAGTGCTCACGTCCTTCTTAACCATCAACAACAAAGGTAAGCCTTAATCTCTTTCACTATCTTTGACTCTGTTAGAACCAACTCATTCCAATATATTACAATACTCTAAGATGTCTATGCATTTACTGTATGTATCTATATATGTAAGGCGGTGTGCATCTTTAACTATATCTGTTCATGTATGTATCTATGAAGCATTTATTTTGGTATTTATTCATTGTTATTAGTGCTCCTCTACTTTAAAAGTTTAAAATGGATATCAAGTTTCATAAAAGAATCATCATAGTTGTGCAACGTTTTCATATGCTGCTTGACATTACTCAATTTTACAAAATAATCAAGATCCTCAACATTGCTGAAGGAAACAGGTTCATCTATGGCATTATAATGGGATGGAGATCTTTTATTCAAATATGCTTAAATTTGTATGACAAAAAATGTTAATTTTTATTAGATTTCATTTTCTATGTATGGCTCTTCTCCAACATGATTTAGAATGAAACTGTTTCATTTAGCAGTGTTGAGGATCTCGATCATTCCCCAACCTTTCTGTGGAACATCTGAATCAATGTAGAAAACTGTCAAAGTTCCATGAGAAACATTTTGAGAACTTCTGATCTACGGTGTAGCACCTTCCACAGTCTCTATAGTATCTTCACTTTTATCCAGAAAAAAATGATTACACACAAAACAAAGGCACTGAATGATAAAAAGTCTGACTGTACTCTTCTCTTCTTTCACATCGAATACTATTTAGATAAACTATTAGGAAATGTCAAGATATAATACTTACTCTCTGTTTTGTGAAAGGGAATATGAAAAAGAAGAAAAATATCATATCAGTAACAAGAAGCAACTGATTAACATCAGTATCAAAAGAAAAATGAATTAATATGTATTAATGGAGAAATTAATCAAGTGTGCTTGTCAGGTCTATCCTAGATCATGACAGTGCTCATTCCCTTCTTAAACATCAACAAGAAAGATAAGCCTAAATCTCTTTCACTATCTTTGTCTCTATTAAAACCAACTCTTTCCCACATATTACAATGCTCTAATATGTCTATCCATTTACTATATGTAAGTATTTATGTAAGGCGGTGCGTATGTGTAAGTATATGTGTTCATGTATGTGTCCATGAAGCATGTATTTTGGTATTTATTCATCATTATTAGTGTTCCTCTGCTTTTAGTGAGTAAAATGCACATCAGGTTTCATGAAAGAATCATCATAGTTGTGCAAAATCTTCGTACGTTGCTTGACGTTACTCAATTTGTGCAACGTTTTCATATGCTGCTTGACATTACTCAATTTTACAAAATATTTCAAACAAAAGTAGCAAAATAAAAAATGAAATTGAATCCTACAATGATTTGTTATCATGTGCAGAAAGGCTGCATATTTTGCTGGATATAATACTGGAATTCAATTCTAACAAATATGATCAATACTATATAAACTCAAATTAATCAATACTTATAGGTCCCATTGCAAGATTCACATCCTCTTTATTGGACTAAATCACAAATTTACATAAAATGCAGTCAAAGAGACTGATCTAATGTTTCTATTTGATAAGAAAAAAGAAACTAAGCATAACAATACTGTTACAGAAACAAAAGAAACAAACATAAGTGTTGCTATTAAAGCCATCAGGTTTCATGAAAGAATCATCATAGTTGTGTAAAATCTTCGTACGTTGCTTGACATTACTCAATTTGTGCAACGTTTTCATATGCTGCTTGACATTACTCAATTTTACAAAATATTTCAAACAAAAGTAGCAAAATAAAAAATGAAATTGAATCCTACAATGATTTGTTATCATGTGCAGAAAGGCTGCATATTTTGCTGGATATAATACTGGAATTCAATTCTAACAAATATGATCAATACTATATAAACTCAAATTAATCAATACTTATAGGTCCCACTGCAAGATTCACATCCTCTTTATTGGACTAAATCACAAATTTACATAAAATGCAGTCAAAGAGACTGATCTAATGTTTCTATTTGATAAGAAAAAAGAAACTAAGCATAACAATACTGTTACAGAAACAAAAGAAACAAACATAAGTGTTGCTATTAAAGCCATCTATAACTCGAGTTATTACTACAATCACTAATAGCTTACTCCATCTGTACGAGTGTATCTAAATGGGGTCTTTTGTGGACAGTTGAAAATTGATGTAGGTCTCAGTGAACCAGTTTACCCAAAGCAGAGGCCCTTGGTGGACTACTTAATAATCATTCCCAATGCAGAGAGTACTATTCTAAACCATGTTGGAGAAGAGCCATACATAGAAAAGGAAATCTAATAAAAATTAACATTGTTGTCGTACAAATGAAAGCAAACAATGCATATTTGAATATAAGATCTCCATCCCATTATAATGCCACAAATAAACCTGTTTCCTTCAGCAATGTTCAGGATCTCAATCATTCCCCAACCTTTCTGTAGAACATCGGAATCAATGTAGGAGACTGTCAAAGTTCCATGAAAAACAGTTTGACAACTTCTGATCTACAGTGTAGCTAGATATATTGTTCACCTTCCACAGTCTCTCTAGTATCTTCACTTTTATCCACAGAGAAAATGATTACACACAATATACCACTCCCTCGATAACTCGCTCCCGGATAACTCTGCGCAACATCTGAATCAATCTAGCAGATAGTCAATGTTCCATGAAAAACAGTTTGAGAACCTCTGATCTACAATGTAACTAGGTCCAGTGCTCTCCTTCCAGTATATCTAGCATCTTCACTTTAATCCACAGAAAATTTTAAACACAAAACAAGGGCCTTGAATGGTAAAAAGTCAGACTGTGTACTCTTTTGTTCTTTCTCTTACAATACTATTTAGATAAAGTATTAGAAAATGTCGAAATAAACTACTTTCCCGCTGTTTTGTGAAAGATATTATGAAAAAGAAGAAAAATGTCATATCAGTAATAAGAAGCTACTGATTGACATTCATATCAAAAGAAAAATGAATTAATATGTATTAATGGAGAAATTAATCAAGTGTGCTTGTCAGGTCTATTCTAGATCATAACAGTGCTCACGTCCTTCTTAACCATCAACAACAAAGGTAAGCCTTAATCTCTTTCACTATCTTTGACTCTGTTAGAACCAACTCATTCCAATATATTACAATACTCTAAGATGTCTATGCATTTACTGTATGTATCTATATATGTAAGGCGGTGTGCATCTTTAACTATATCTGTTCATGTATGTATCTATGAAGCATTTATTTTGGTATTTATTCATTGTTATTAGTGCTCCTCTACTTTAAAAGTTTAAAATGGATATCAAGTTTCATAAAAGAATCATCATAGTTGTGCAACGTTTTCATATGCTGCTTGACATTACTCAATTTTACAAAATAATCAAGATCCTCAACATTGCTGAAGGAAACAGGTTCATCTATGGCATTATAATGGGATGGAGATCTTTTATTCAAATATGCTTTAATTTGTATGACAAAAAATGTTAATTTTTATTAGATTTCATTTTCTATGTATGGCTCTTCTCCAACATGATTTAGAATGAAACTGTTTCATTTAGCAGTGTTGAGGATCTCGATCATTCCCCAACCTTTCTGTGGAACATCTGAATCAATGTAGAAAACTGTCAAAGTTCCATGAGAAACATTTTGAGAACTTCTGATCTACGGTGTAGCACCTTCCACAGTCTCTATAGTATCTTCACTTTTATCCAGAAAAAAATGATTACACACAAAACAAAGGCACTGAATGATAAAAAGTCTGACTGTACTCTTCTCTTCTTTCACATCGAATACTATTTAGATAAACTATTAGGAAATGTCAAGATATAATACTTACTCTCTGTTTTGTGAAAGGGAATATGAAAAAGAAGAAAAATATCATATCAGTAACAAGAAGCAACTGATTAACATCAGTATCAAAAGAAAAATGAATTAATATGTATTAATGGAGAAATTAATCAAGTGTGCTTGTCAGGTCTATCCTAGATCATGACAGTGCTCATTCCCTTCTTAAACATCAACAAGAAAGATAAGCCTAAATCTCTTTCACTATCTTTGTCTCTATTAAAACCAACTCTTTCCCACATATTACAATGCTCTAATATGTCTATCCATTTACTATATGTAAGTATTTATGTAAGGCGGTGCGTATGTGTAAGTATATGTGTTCATGTATGTGTCCATGAAGCATGTATTTTGGTATTTATTCATCATTATTAGTGTTCCTCTGCTTTTAGTGAGTAAAATGCACATCAGGTTTCATGAAAGAATCATCATAGTTGTGCAAAATCTTCGTACGTTGCTTGACGTTACTCAATTTGTGCAACGTTTTCATATGCTGCTTGACATTACTCAATTTTACAAAATATTTCAAAGAAAAGTAGCAAAATAAAAAATGAAATTGAATCCTACAATGATTTGTTATCATGTGCAGAAAGGCTGCATATTTTGCTGGATATAATACTGGAATTCAATTCTAACAAATATGATCAATACTATATAAACTCAAATTAATCAATACTTATAGGTCCCACTGCAAGATTCACATCCTCTTTATTGGACTAAATCACAAATTTACATAAAATGCAGTCAAAGAGACTGATCTAATGTTTCTATTTGATAAGAAAAAAGAAACTAAGCATAACAATACTGTTACAGAAACAAAACAAACAAACATATGTGTTGCTATTAAAACCATCTATAACTTGAGTTATTACTACAATCACTAATAGCTTACTCCATCTGCATGAGTGTATTTAAATGGGGTCTTTTGTGGACAGTTGAAAATTCATGTAGGTCTCAGTGAACCAGTTTACCCAAAGCAGAGGCCCTTGGTGGACTACATAATAATGATTCCCAATGCAGAGAGTACTATTCTAAACCATGTTGGAGAAGAGCCATACACAGAAAATGAAATCTAATAAAAATTAACATTTTTGTCATACAAATGAAAGCAAACAATGCATATTTGAATATAAGATCTCCATCTCATTATAATGCCATAGATAAACCTGTTTCCTTCAGCAATGTTCAGGATCTTGATCATTCCCCAACCTTTCTGTAGAATATCGGAATCAATGTAGAAGACTGTCAAAGTTCCTTGAAAAACAGTTTGATAACTTCTGATCTACAGTGTAGATACATATATTGTTCACCTTCCACAGTCTCTCTAGTATCTTCACTTTTATCCACAGAGAAAATGATTACACACAATATACCACTCCCTCGATAACTCGCTCCCGGATAACTCTGTGCAACATCTGAATCAATCTAGCAGATAGTCAATGTTCCATGAAAAACAGTTTGAGAACCTCTGATCTACAATGTAACTAGGTCCAGTGTTCTCCTTCCAGTATCTGTAGTATCTTCACTTTAATCCACAGAAGATTTTAAACACAAAACAAGGGCCTTGAATGGTAAAAAGTCAGACTGTGTACTCTTTTGTTCTTTCTCTTACAATACTATTTAGATAAAGTATTAGAAAATGTTGAAATGAACTACTTACCCCCTGTTTTGTGAAAGATATTATGAAAAAGAAGAAAAATGTCATATCAGTAATAAGAAGCAACTGATTATCATTGATATCAAAAGAAAAATGAATTAATATGTATTAATGGAGAAATTAATCAAGTTTGCTTGTCAGGTCTATTCTAGATCATAACAGTGCTCACTTCCTTCTTAAACATCAACAACAAAGGTAAGCCTAAGTCTCTTTCACTATCTTTGACTCTATTAGAACCAACTCATTCCAATATATTACAATGCTCTAAGATGTCTATGCATTTACTGTATGTAAGTATTTATGTAAGATGGTGCATATGTGTAAGTATATGTGTTCATGTATGTGTCCATGAAGCATGTATTTTGGTATTTATTCATCATTATTAGTGCTCCTCTGCTTTTAATGAGTAAAATGCACATCAGGTTTCATGAAAGAATCATCATAGTTGTGCAATGTCTTTGTACGTTGCTTGATGTTACTCAATTTGCGCAATGTTTTCATATGCTGCTTGACATTACTGAATTTCACAAAATATTTCAAACAAAAGTAGCAAAATAAAAAATGAAATTGAATCCTACAATGATTTGTTATCATGTGCAGAAAGGCTGCATATTTTGCTGGATATAATTCTGGAATTCAATTCTAACAAATATGTGTTCATGTATTATCCATGAAGCATGTATTTTGTTATAAATTCATCATTATTAGTGCTCATCTGCTGCCAATAAATAAAATGCACATCATGTTTCATAAAAGAATCATCATAATTGCAAAATATTTTCATATCCTGCTGGACATTGCTCAATTTTACAAAATATTTCAAACAAAAGTAGCAAAATAAGAAAGTGAAATTGAATCTCATAATGATTTGTTATTATGTGCAGAAAGGCTACATATTTTGCTGGATATAATTCTGGAATTCAATTCTAACAAATATGAGCAACAATATATAAACTCAAATTAATTGATACTTATAGGTCCCACTGCAAGATTCATATCCTGTTTATTGGACTAAATCACAAATTTACATAATATGTAGTCAAAGAGACTGATCTAATGTTTCTATTTGATAAGAAAAGAGAAACTGAGCATAACAATACTGTTACAGAAAACAAAACAACCCAATTTAAGTGTTGCTATTAAAGCCATCTATAACTCGAGTTATTACTACAATCACTAGTAGAGGCCCCGAGTGGCCGAGTGGTCTAAAGTGCTCTCCGTTACATACCACTGCCATCTCACCTCAGTCTGTGTGGCTTCGAGTCTAGGATTTGGCAAATGTGGATATGTGAGAAAGCTTGCCAGTGTATTCTTTGGTTCTTTCTCTTAGAATACTATTTAAATAAAGTATTAGGAAATGTTGAGATAGAATACTTACGGACTGTTTTGTGAAAGATATTATGAAAAAGAAGAAAAATGTCACATCAGTAATAAGAAGCAACTGATTAACATTGATATCAAAAGAAAAATGAATTAATATGTATTAATGGAGAAATTAATCAAGTTTGCTTGTCAGGTCTATTCTAGATCATAATAGTGCTCACGTCCTTCTTAACCATCAACAACAAAGATAACCCTTAATCTCTTTCACTATCTTTGACTCTGTTAGAACCAACTCATTCCAATATATTACAATTCTCTAAGATGTCTATGCATTTACTGTATGCATCTATATATGTAAGGCAGTGTGCATCTTTAACTATATCTGCTCATGTATGTATCCATGAAGCATTTATTTTGGTATTTATTCATTGTTATTAGTGCTCCTCTGCTTTAAAAGTTTAAAATGGACATCAAGTTTCATAAAAGAATCATCATAGTTGTGTAACGTTTTCATATGCTGCTTGACATTACTCAATTTTACAAAATGATCAAGATCCTCAACATTCCTGAAGGAAACAAGTTCATCTATGGCATTATAATGGGATGGAGATCTTTTATTCAAATATGCATTGTTTGCTTTAATTTGTATGACTAAAAATGTTAATTTTTATTAGATTTCCTTTTCTATGTATGGCTCTTCTCCAACATGATTTAGAATGAACCTGTTTCCTTTAGCAGTGTTGAGGATCTCGATCATTCCCCAACCTTTCTGTGGAACATCTGAATCAATGTAGAAAACTGTCAAAGTTCCATGAAAAACATTTTGAGAACTTCTGATCTACGGTGTAGCACCTTCCACAGTCTCTATAGTATCTTCACTTTTATCCAGAAAAAAATGATTACACACAAAACAAGGGCACTGAATGATAAAAAGTCTGATTGTACTCTTTTCTTCTTTCGCATCGAATACTATTTCGATAAACTATTAGGAAATGTCGAGATATAATACTTACACTCTGTTTTGTGAAAGGGAATATGAAAAAGAAGAAAAATATCATATCAGTAACAAGAAGCAACTGATTAACATCAATATCAAAAGAAAAATGAATTAATATGTATTAATGGAGAAATTAATCAAGTGTGCTTGTCAGGTCTATCCTAGATCATGACAGTGCTCATTTCCTTCTTAAACATCAACAAGAAAGGTAAGCCTAAATCTCTTTCACTATCTTTGTCTCTATTAAAACCAACTCTTTCCCACATATTACAATGCTCTAATATGTCTATCCATTTACTATATGTAAGTATTTATGTAAGGCGGTGCGTATGTGTAAGTATAGGTGTTCATGTATGTGTCCATGAAGCATGTATTTTGCTATTTATTCATCATTATTAGTGCTCCTCTGCTTTTAATGAGTAAAATGGACATCAGGTTTCATAAAAGAATCATCATAGTTGTGCAACGTTTTCATATGCTGCTTGACATTACTCAATTTTACAAAATAATCAAGATCCTCAACATTGCTGAAGGAAACAGGTTCATCTATGGCATTATAATGGGATGGAGATCTTTTATTCAAATATGCTTTAATTTGTATGACAAAAAATGTTAATTTTTATTAGATTTCCTTTTCTATGTATGGCTCTTCTCCAACATGATTTAGAATGAAACTGTTTCATTTAGCAGTGTTGAGGATCTCGATCATTCCCCAACCTTTCTGTGGAACATCTGAATCAATGTAGAAAACTGTCAAAGTTCCATGAGAAACATTTTGAGAACTTCTGATCTACGGTGTAGCACCTTCCACAGTCTCTATAGTATCTTCACTTTTATCCAGAAAAAAATGATTACACACAAAACAAAGGCACTGAATGATAAAAAGTCTGACTGTACTCTTCTCTTCTTTCACATCGAATACTATTTAGATAAACTATTAGGAAATGTCAAGATATAATACTTACACTCTGTTTTGTGAAAGGGAATATGAAAAAGAAGAAAAATATCATATCAGTAACAAGAAGCAACTGATTAACATCAATATCAAAAGAAAAATGAATTAATATGTATTAATGGAGAAATTAATCAAGTGTGCTTGTCAGGTCTATCCTAGATCATGACAGTGCTCATTCCCTTCTTAAACATCAACAAGAAAGATAAGCCTAAATCTCTTTCACTATCTTTGTCTCTATTAAAACCAACTCTTTCCCACATATTACAATGCTCTAATATGTCTATCCATTTACTATATGTAAGTATTTATGTAAGGCGGTGCGTATGTGTAAGTATATGTGTTCATGTATGTGTCCATGAAGCATGTATTTTGGTATTTATTCATCATTATTAGTGTTCCTCTGCTTTTAGTGAGTAAAATGCACATCAGGTTTCATGAAAGAATCATCATAGTTGTGCAAAATCTTCGTACGTTGCTTGACGTTACTCAATTTGTGCAACGTTTTCATATGCTGCTTGACATTACTCAATTTTACAAAATATTTCAAACAAAAGTAGCAAAATAAAAAATGAAATTGAATCCTACAATGATTTGTTATCATGTGCAGAAAGGCTGCATATTTTGCTGGATATAATACTGGAATTCAATTCTAACAAATATGATCAATACTATATAAACTCAAATTAATCAATACTTATAGGTCCCACTGCAAGATTCACATCCTCTTTATTGGACTAAATCACAAATTTACATAAAATGCAGTCAAAGAGACTGATCTAATGTTTCTATTTGATAAGAAAAAAGAAACTAAGCATAACAATACTGTTACAGAAACAAAACAAACAAACATATGTGTTGCTATTAAAACCATCTATAACTTGAGTTATTACTACAATCACTAATAGCTTACTCCATCTGCATGAGTGTATTTAAATGGGGTCTTTTGTGGACAGTTGAAAATTCATGTAGGTCTCAGTGAACCAGTTTACCCAAAGCAGAGGCCCTTGGTGGACTACATAATAATGATTCCCAATGCAGAGAGTACTATTCTAAACCATGTTGGAGAAGAGCCATACACAGAAAATGAAATCTAATAAAAATTAACATTTTTGTCATACAAATGAAAGCAAACAATGCATATTTGAATATAAGATCTCCATCTCATTATAATGCCATAGATAAACCTGTTTCCTTCAGCAATGTTCAGGATCTTGATCATTCCCCAACCTTTCTGTAGAATATCGGAATCAATGTAGAAGACTGTCAAAGTTCCTTGAAAAACAGTTTGATAACTTCTGATCTACAGTGTAGATACATATATTGTTCACCTTCCACAGTCTCTCTAGTATCTTCACTTTTATCCACAGAGAAAATGATTACACACAATATACCACTCCCTCGATAACTCGCTCCCGGATAACTCTGTGCAACATCTGAATCAATCTAGCAGATAGTCAATGTTCCATGAAAAACAGTTTGAGAACCTCTGATCTACAATGTAACTAGGTCCAGTGTTCTCCTTCCAGTATCTGTAGTATCTTCACTTTAATCCACAGAAAATTTTAAACACAAAACAAGGGCCTTGAATGGTAAAAAGTCAGACTGTGTACTCTTTTGTTCTTTCTCTTAGAATACTATTTAGATAAAGTATTAGAAAATGTTGAAATGAACTACTTACCCCCTGTTTTGTGAAAGATATTATGAAAAAGAAGAAAAATGTCATATCAGTAATAAGAAGCAACTGATTATCATTGATATCAAAAGAAAAATGAATTAATATGTATTAATGGAGAAATTAATCAAGTTTGCTTGTCAGGTCTATTCTAGATCATAACAGTGCTCACTTCCTTCTTAAACATCAACAACAAAGGTAAGCCTAAGTCTCTTTCACTATCTTTGACTCTATTAGAACCAACTCATTCCAATATATTACAATGCTCTAAGATGTCTATGCATTTACTGTATGTAAGTATTTATGTAAGATGGTGCATATGTGTAAGTATATGTGTTCATGTATGTGTCCATGAAGCATGTATTTTGGTATTTATTCATCATTATTAGTGCTCCTCTGCTTTTAATGAGTAAAATGCACATCAGGTTTCATGAAAGAATCATCATAGTTGTGCAATGTCTTTGTACGTTGCTTGATGTTACTCAATTTGCGCAATGTTTTCATATGCTGCTTGACATTACTGAATTTCACAAAATATTTCAAACAAAAGTAGCAAAATAAAAAATGAAATTGAATCCTACAATGATTTGTTATCATGTGCAGAAAGGCTGCATATTTTGCTGGATATAATTCTGGAATTCAATTCTAACAAATATGTGTTCATGTATTATCCATGAAGCATGTATTTTGTTATAAATTCATCATTATTAGTGCTCATCTGCTGCCAATAATTAAAATGCACATCATGTTTCATAAAAGAATCATCATAATTGCAAAATATTTTCATATCCTGCTGGACATTGCTCAATTTTACAAAATATTTCAAACAAAAGTAGCAAAATAAGAAAGTGAAATTGAATCTCATAATGATTTGTTATTATGTGCAGAAAGGCTACATATTTTGCTGGATATAATTCTGGAATTCAATTCTAACAAATATGAGCAACAATATATAAACTCAAATTAATCGATACTTATAGGTCCCACTGCAAGATTCATATCCTGTTTATTGGACTAAATCACAAATTTACATAAAATGCAGTCAAAGAGACTGATCTAATGTTTCTATTTGATAAGAAAAAAGAAACTAAGCATAACAATACTGTTACAGAAAACAAAACAACCCAATTTAAGTGTTGCTATTAAAGCCATCTATAACTCGAGTTATTACTACAATCACTAATAGAGGCCCCGAGTGGCCGAGTGGTCTAAAGTGCTCTCCGTTACAGACCACTGCCATCTCACCTCAGTCTGTGTGGCTTCGAGTCTAGGATTTGGCAAATGTGGATATGTGAGAAAGCTTGCCAGTGTATTCTTTGGTTCTTTCTCTTAGAATACTATTTAAATAAAGTATTAGGAAATGTTGAGATAGAATAATTACGGACTGTTTTGTGAAAGATATTATGAAAAAGAAGAAAAATGTCACATCAGTAATAAGAAGCAACTGATTAACATTGATATCAAAAGAAAAATGAATTAATATGTATTAATGGAGAAATTAATCAAGTTTGCTTGTCAGGTCTATCCTAGATCATAACAGTGCTCACGTCCTTCTTAACCATCAACAACAAAGATAAGCCTTAATCTCTTTCACTATCTTTGACTCTGTTAGAACCAACTCATTCCAATATATTACAATTCTCTAAGATGTCTATGCATTTACTGTATGTATCTATATATGTAAGGCGGTGTGCATCTTTAACTATATCTGCTCATGTATGTATCCATGAAGCATTTATTTTGGTATTTATTCATTGTTATTAGTGCTCCTCTGCTTTAAAAGTTTAAAATGGACATCAAGTTTCATAAAAGAATCATCATAGTTGTGTAACGTTTTCATATGCTGCTTGACATTACTCAATTTTACAAAATGATCAAGATCCTCAACATTGCTGAAGGAAACAGGTTCATCTATGGCATTATAATGGGATGGAGATCTTTTATTCAAATATGCATTGTTTGCTTTAATTTGTATGACTAAAAATGTTAATTTTTATTAGATTTCCTTTTCTATGTATGGCTCTTCTCCAACATGATTTAGAATGAACCTGTTTCCTTTAGCAGTGTTGAGGATCTCGATCATTCCCCAACCTTTCTGTGGAACATCTGAATCAATGTAGAAAACTGAAAAACATTTTGAGAACTTTTGATCTACGGTGTAGCACCTTCCACAGTCTCTATAGTATCTTCACTTTTATCCAGAAAAAAATGATTACACACAAAACAAGGGCACTGAATGATAAAAAGTCTGATTGTACTCTTCTCTTCTTTCGCATCGAATACTATTTCGATAAACTATTAGGAAATGTCGAGATATAATACTTACTCGCTGTTTTGTGAAAGGGAATATGAAAAAGAAGAAAAATAGCATATCAGTAACAAGAAGCAACTGACTAACATAAATATCAAAAGAAAAATGAATTAATATGAATTAATGGAGAAATTAATCAAGTGTGCTTGTCAGGTCTATCCTAGATCATGACAGTGCTCATTTCCTTCTTAAACATCAACAAGAAAGGTAAGCCTAAATCTCTTTCACTATCTTTGTCTCTATTAAAACCAACTCTTTCCCACATATTACAATGCTCTAATATGTCTATCCATTTACTATATGTAAGTATTTATGTAAGGCGGTGCGTATGTGTAAGTATATGTGTTCATGTATGTGTCCATGAAGCATGTATTTTGGTATTTATTCATCATTATTAGTGTTCCTCTGCTTTTAGTGAGTAAAATGCATATCAGGTTTCATGAAAGAATCATCATAGTTGTGCAAAATCTTCGTACGTTGCTTGACGTTACTCAATTTGTGCAACGTTTTCATATGCTGCTTGACATTACTCAATTTTACAAAATATTTCAAACAAAAGTAGCAAAATAAAAAATGAAATTGAATCCTACAATGATTTGTTATCATGTGCAGAAAGGCTGCATATTTTGCTGGATATAATACTGGAATTCAATTCTAACAAATATGATCAATACTATATAAACTCAAATTAATCAATACTTATAGGTCCCACTGCAAGATTCACATCCTCTTTATTGGACTAAATCACAAATTTACATAAAATGCAGTCAAAGAGACTGATCTAATGTTTCTATTTGATAAGAAAAAAGAAACTAAGCATAACAATACTGTTACAGAAACAAAAGAAACAAACATAAGTGTTGCTATTAAAGCCATCTATAAC
The DNA here is from genome assembly GCA_016617855.1 of Megalonaias nervosa. NCBI lineage: Eukaryota > Metazoa > Mollusca > Bivalvia > Unionida > Unionidae > Megalonaias > Megalonaias nervosa. The sequence goes on from JAECUM010033562.1 coordinate 29,645, forward strand.
TTGAGTTATTACTACAATCACTAATAGCTTACTCCATCTGCATGAGTGTATCTAAATGGGGTCTTTTGTGGACAGTTGAAAATTCATGTAGGTCTCAGTGAACCAGTTTACCCAAAGCAGAGGCCCTTGGTGGACTACTTAATAATCATTCCCAATGCAGAGAGTACTATTCTAAACCATGTTGGAGAAGAGCCATACATAGAAAAGGAAATCTAATAAAAGTTAACATTTTTGTCGTACAAATAAAAGCAAACAATGCATATTTGAATATAAGATCTCCATCTCATTATAATGCCATAGATAAACCTGTTTCCTTCAGCAATGTTCAGGATCTCGATCATTCCCCAACCTTTCTGTGGAACATCGGAATCAATGTAGAAGACTGTCAAAGTTCCATGAAAAACAGTTTGACAACTTCTGAGCTACAGTGTAGCTACATATATTGTTCACCTTCCACAGTCTCTCTAGTGTCTTCACTTTTATCCACAGAGAAAATGATTACACACAATATACCACTCCCTCGATAACTCGCTCCCGGATAACTCTGTGTAACATCTGAATCAATCTAGCAGATAGTCAATGTTCCATGAAAAACAGTTTGAGAAACTCTGATCTACAATGTAACTAGGTCCAGTGTTCTCCTTCCAGTATCTGTAGTATCTTCACTTTAATCCACAGAAAATTTTAAACACAAAACAAGGGCCTTGAATGGTAAAAAGTCAGACTGTGTACTCTTTTGTTCTTTCTCTTACAATACTATTTAGATAAAGTATTAGAAAATGTTGAAATGAACTACTTACCCACTGTTTTGTGAAAGATATTATGAAAAAGAAGAAAAATGTCATATCAGTGATAAGAAGCAACTGATTATCATTGATATCAAAAGAAAAATGAATTAATATGTATTAATGGAGAAATTAATCAAGTTTGCTTGTCAGGTCTATTCTAGATCATAACAGTGCTACTTCCTTCTTAAACATCAACAACAAAGGTAAGCCTAAGTCTCTTTCACTATCTTTGACTCTATTGGAACCAACTCATTCCAATATATTACAATGCTCTAAGATGTCTATGCATTTACTGTATGTAAGTATTTATGTAAGATGGTGCATATGTGTAAGTATATGTGTTCATGTATGTGTCCATGAAGCATGTATTTTGGTATTTATTCATCATTATTAGTGCTCCTCTGCTTTTAATGAGTAAAATGCACATCAGGTTTCATGAAAGAATCATCATAGTTGTGCACAATCTTCGTACGTTGCTTGATGTTACTCAATTTGCGCAACGTTTTCATATGCTGCTTGACATTACTGAATTTCACAAAATATTTCAAACAAAAGTAGAAAAATAAAAAATGAAATTGAATCCTACAATGATTTGTTATCATGTGCAGAAAGGCTGCATATTTTGCTGGATATAATACTGGAATTCAATTCTAACAAATATGATCAATACTATATAAACTCAAATTAATCAATACTTATAGGTCCCACTGCAAGATTCACATCCTCTTTATTGGACTAAATCACAAATTTACATAAAATGCAGTCAAAGAGACTGATCTAATGTTTCTATTTGATAAGAAAAAAGAAACTAAGCATAACAATACTGTTACAGAAACAAAAGAAACAAACATAAGTGTTGCTATTAAAGCCATCTATAACTTGAGTTATTACTACAATCACTAATAGCTTACTCCATCTGCATGAGTGTATCTAAATGGGGTCTTTTGTGGACAGTTGAAAATTCATGTAGGTCTCAGTGAACCAGTTTACCCAAAGCAGAGGCCCTTGGTGGACTACTTAATAATCATTCCCAATGCAGAGAGTACTATTCTAAACCATGTTGGAGAAGAGCCATACATAGAAAAGGAAATCTAATAAAAGTTAACATTTTTGTCGTACAAATAAAAGCAAACAATGCATATTTGAATATAAGATCTCCATCCCATTATAATGCCATAGATAAACCTGTTTCCTTCAGCAATGTTCAGGATCTCGATCATTCCCCAACCTTTCTGTGGAACATCGGAATCAATGTAGTAGACTGTCAAAGTTCCATGAAAAACAGTTTGATAACTCCTGAGCTACAGTGTAGCTACATATATTGTTCACCTTCCACAGTCTCTCTAGTGTCTTCACTTTTATCCACAGAGAAAATGATTACACACAATATACCACTCCCTCGATAACTCGCTCCCGGATAACTCTGTGCAACATCTGAATCAATCTAGCAGATAGTCAATGTTCCATGAAAAACAGTTTGAGAAACTCTGATCTACAATGTAACTAGGTCCAGTGTTCTCCTTCCAGTATCTGTTGTATCTTCACTTTAATCCACAGAAAATTTTAAACACAAACAAGGGCCTTGAATGGTAAAAAGTCAGACTGTGTACTCTTTTCTTCTTTCTCTTAGAATACTATTTAGATAAAGTATTAGAAAATGTTGAAATGAACTACTTACCCCCTGTTTTGTGAAAGATATTATGAAAAAGAAGAAAAATGTCACATCAGTAACAAGAAGCAATTGATTAACATTGATATCAAAAGAAAAATGAATTAATATGTATTAATGGAGAAATTAATCAAGTTTGCTTATCAGGTCTATTCTAGATCATAATAGTGCTCACTTCCTTCTTAAACATCAACAACAAAGGTAAGCCTTAATCTCTTTCACTATCTTTGACTCTGTTAGAACCAACTCATTCCAATATATTACAATTCTCTAAGATGTCTATGCATTTACTGTATGTATCTATATATGTAAGGCGGTGTGCATCTTTAACTATATCTGCTCATGTATGTATCCATGAAGCATTTATTTTGGTATTTATTCATTGTTATTAGTGCTCCTCTGCTTTACAAGTTTAAAATGGACATCAAGTTTCATAAAAGAATCATCATAGTTGTGTAACATTTTCATATGCTGCTTGACATTGCTCAATTTTACAAAATGATCAAGATCCTCAACATTGCTGAAGGAAACAGGTTCATCTATGGCATTATAATGGGATGGAGATCTTTTATTCAAATATGCATTGTTTGCTTTAATTTGTATGACTAAAAATGTTAATTTTTATTAGATTTCCTTTTCTATGTATGGCTCTTCTCCAACATGATTTAGAATGAACCTGTTTCCTTTAGCAGTGTTGAGGATCTCGATCATTCCCCAACCTTTCTGTGGAACATCTGAATCAATGTAGAAAACTGAAAAACATTTTGAGAACTTCTGATCTACGGTGTAGCACCTTCCACAGTCTCTATAGTATCTTCACTTTTATCCAGAAAAAAATGATTACACACAAAACAAAGGCACTGAATGATAAAAAGTCTGACTGTACTCTTTTCTTCTTTCGCATCGAATACTATTTCGATAAACTATTAGGAAATGTCGAGATATAATACTTACTCGCTGTTTTGTGAAAGGGAATATGAAAAAGAAGAAAAATATCATATCAGTAACAAGAAGCAACTGATTAACATCAATATCAAAAGAAAAATGAATTAATATGTATTAATGGAGAAATTAATCAAGTGTGCTTGTCAGGTCTATCCTAGATCATGACAGTGCTCATTTCCTTCTTAAACATCAACAAGAAAGATAAGCCTAAATCTCTTTCACTATCTTTGTCTCTATTAAAACCAACTCTTTCCCACATATTACAATGCTCTAATATGTCTATCCATTTACTATATGTAAGTATTTATGTAAGGCGGTGCGTATGTGTAAGTATATGTGTTCATGTATGTGTCCATGAAGCATGTATTTTGGTATTTATTCATCATTATTAGTGTTCCTCTGCTTTTAGTGAGTAAAATGCACATCAGGTTTCATGAAAGAATCATCATAGTTGTGCAAAATCTTCGTACGTTGCTTGACGTTACTCAATTTGTGCAACGTTTTCATATGCTGCTTGACATTACTCAATTTTACAAAATATTTCAAACAAAAGTAGCAAAATAAAACATGAAATTGAATCCCACAATGATTTGTTATCATGTGCAGAAAGGCTGCATATTTTGCTGGATATAATACTGGAATTCAATTCTAACAAATATGATCAATACTATATAAACTCAAATTAATCAATACTTATAGGTCCCACTGCAAGATTCACATCCTCTTTATTGGACTAAATCACAAATTTACATAAAATGCAGTCAAAGAGACTGATCTAATGTTTCTATTTGATAAGAAAAAAGAAACTAAGCATAACAATACTGTTACAGAAACAAAAGAAACAAACATAAGTGTTGCTATTAAAGCCATCTATAACTCGAGTTATTACTACAATCACTAATAGCTTACTCCATCTGTACGAGTGTATCTAAATGGGGTCTTTTGTGGACAGTTGAAAATTGATGTAGGTCTCAGTGAACCAGTTTACCCAAAGCAGAGGCCCTTGGTGGACTACATAATAATGATTCCCAATGCAGAGAGTACTATTCTAAACCATGTTGGAGAAGAGCCATACACAGAAAATGAAATCTAATAAAAGTTAACATTTTTGTCATACAAATGAAAGCAAACAATGCATATTTGAATATAAGATCTCCATCTCATTATAATGCCATAGATAAACCTGTTTCCTTCAGCAATGTTCAGGATCTGGATCATTCCCCAACCTTTCTGTGCAACATCTGAATCAATCTAGCAGAGAGTCAATGTTCCATGAAAAACAGTTTGAGAAACTCTGATCTACAATGTAACTAGGTCCAGTGTTCTCCTTCCAGTATCTGTAGTATCTTCACTTTAATCCACAGAAAATTTTAAACACAAAACAAGGGCCTTGAATGGTAAAAAGTCAGACTGTGTACTCTTTTGTTCTTTCTCTTACAATACTATTTAGATAAAGTATTAGAAAATGTTGAAATGAACTACTTACCCCTGTTTTGTGAAAGATATTATGAAAAAGAAGAAAAATGTCATATCAGTAATAAGAAGCAACTGATTATCATTGATATCAAAAGAAAAATGAATTAATATGTATTAATGGAGAAATTAATCAAGTTTGCTTGTCAGGTCTATTCTAGATCATAACAGTACTACTTCCTTCTTAAACATCAACAACAAAGGTAAGCCTAAGTCTCTTTCACTATCTTTGACTCTATTGGAACCAACTCATTCCAATATATTACAATGCTCTAAGATTTCTATGCATTTACTGTATGTAAGTATTTATGTAAGATGGTGCATATGTGTAAGTATATGTGTTCATGTATGTGTCCATGAAGCATGTATTTTGGTATTTATTCATCATTATTAGTGCTCCTCTGCTTTTAATGAGTAAAATGCACATCAGGTTTCATGAAAGAATCATCATAGTTGTGCAATGTCTTTGTACGTTGCTTGATGTTACTCAATTTGCGCAACGTTTTCATATGCTGCTTCACATTACTGAATTTCACAAAATATTTCAAACAAAAGTAGCAAAATAAAAAATGAAATTGAATCCTACAATGATTTGTTATCATGTGCAGAAAGGCTGCATATTTTGCTGGATATAATTCTGGAATTCAATTCTACCAAATATGTGTTCATGTATTATCCATGAAGCATGTATTTTGTTATAAATTCATCATTATTAGTGCTCATCTGCTGCCAATAATTAAAATGCACATCATGTTTCATAAAAGAATCATCATAATTGCAAAATATTTTCATATCCTGCTGGACATTGCTCAATTTTACAAATTATTTCAAACAAAAGTAGCAAAATAAAAAAGTGAAATTGAATCTCATAATGATTTGTTATCATGTGCAGAAAGGCTACATATTTTGCTGGATATAATTCTGGAATTCAATTCTAACAAATATGAGCAACAATATATAAACTCAAATTAATCGATACTTATAGGTCCCACTGCAAGATTCATATCCTGTTTATTGGACTAAATCACAAATTTACATAAAATGCAGTCAAAGAGACTGATCTAATGTTTCTATTTGATAAGAAAAAAGAAACTAAGCATAACAATACTGTTACAGAAAACAAAACAACCCAATTTAAGTGTTGCTATTAAAGCCATCTATAACTCGAGTTATTACTACAATCACTAATAGAGGCCCCGAGTGGCCGAGTGGTCTAAAGTGCTCTCCGTTACAGACCACTGCCATCTCACCTCTGTCTGTGTGACTTCGAGTCTAGGATTTGGCGAATGTGGATATGTGAGAAAGCTTGCCAGTGTATTCTTTGGTTTCTTTCTCTTAGAATACTATTTAAATAAAGTATTAGGAAATGTTGAGATAGAATACTTACGGACTGTTTTGTGAAAGATATTATGAAAAAGAAGAAAAATGTCACATCAGTAACAAGAAACAACTGATTAACATTGATATCAAAAGAAAAATGAATTAATATGTATTAATGGAGAAATTAATCAAGTTTGCTTGTCAGGTCTATTCTAGATCATAATAGTGCTCACGTCCTTCTTAACCATCAACAACAAAGGTAAGCCTTAATCTCTTTCACTATCTTTGACTCTGTTAGAATCAACTCATTCCAATATATTACAATTCTCTAAGATGTCTATGCATTTACTGTATGTATCTATATATGTAAGGCAGTGTGCATCTTTAACTATGTCTGCTCATGTATGTATTAATGAAGCATTTATTTTGGTATTTATTCATTGTTATTAGTGCACCTCTGCTTTAAAAGTTTAAAATGGACATCAAGTTTCATAAAAGAATCATCATAGTTGTGTAACGTTTTCATATGCTGCTTGACATTACTCAATTTTACAAAATAATCAAGATCCTAAGCCTAAATCTCTTTCACTATCTTTTGTCTCTATTAAAACCAAACCTTTCTGTGGAACATCTGAATCAATGTAGAAAACTGAAAAACATTTTGAGAACTTTTGATCTACGGTGTAGCACCTTCCACAGTCTCTATAGTAACTTCACTTTTATCCAGAAAAAAATGATTACACACAAAACAAAGGCACTGAATGATAAAAAGTCTGACTGTACTCTTTTCTTCTTTCGCATCGAATACTATTTCGATAAACTATTAGGAAATGTCGAGATATAATACTTACTCTCTGTTTTGTGAAAGGGAATATGAAAAAGAAGAAAAATATCATATCAGTAACAAGAAGCAACTGATTAACATCAATATCAAAAGAAAAATGAATTAATATGTATTAATGGAGAAATTAATCAAGTGTGCTTGTCAGGTCTATCCTAGATCATGACAGTGCTCATTTCCTTTTTAAACATCAACAAGAAAGGTAAGCCTAAATCTCTTTCACTATCTTTGTCTCTATTAAAACCAACTCTTTCCCACATATATACAATGCTCTAATATGTCTATCCATTTACTATATGTAAGTATTTATGTAAGGCGGTGCGTATGTGTAAGTATATGTGTTCATGTATGTGTCCATGAAGCATGTATTTTGGTATTTATTCATCATTATTAGTGTTCCTCTGCTTTTAGTGAGTAAAATGCACATCAGGTTTCATGAAAGAATCATCATAGTTGTGCAAAATCTTCGTACGTTGCTTGATGTTACTCAATTTGTGCAACATTTTCATATGCTGCTTGACATTACTCAATTTTACAAAATATTTCAAACAAAAGTAGCAAAATAAAAAATGAAATTGAATCCTACAATGATTTGTTATCATGTGCAGAAAGGCTGCATATTTTGCTGGATATAATACTGGAATTCAATTCTAACAAATATGATCAATACTATATAAACTCAAATTAATCAATACTTATAGGTCCCACTGCAAGATTCACATCCTCTTTATTGGACTAAATCACAAATTTACATAAAATGCAGTCAAAGAGACTGATCTAATGTTTCTATTTGATAAGAAAAAAGAAACTAAGCATAACAATACTGTTACAGAAACAAAAGAAACAAACATAAGTGTTGCTATTAAAGCCATCAGGTTTCATGAAAGAATCATCATAGTTGTGTAAAATCTTCGTACGTTGCTTGACATTACTCAATTTGTGCAACGTTTTCATATGCTGCTTGACATTACTCAATTTTACAAAATATTTCAAACAAAAGTAGCAAAATAAAAAATGAAATTGAATCCTACAATGATTTGTTATCATGTGCAGAAAGGCTGCATATTTTGCTGGATATAATACTGGAATTCAATTCTAACAAATATGATCAATACTATATAAACTCAAATTAATCAATACTTATAGGTCCCACTGCAAGATTCACATCCTCTTTATTGGACTAAATCACAAATTTACATAAAATGCAGTCAAAGAGACTGATCTAATGTTTCTATTTGATAAGAAAAAAGAAACTAAGCATAACAATACTGTTACAGAAACAAAAGAAACAAACATAAGTGTTGCTATTAAAGCCATCTATAACTCGAGTTAATACTACAATCACTAATAGCTTACTCCATCTGTACGAGTGTATCTAAATGGGGTCTTTTGTGGACAGTTGAAAATTGATGTAGGTCTCAGTGAACCAGTTTACCCAAAGCAGAGGCCCTTGGTGGACTACTTAATAATCATTCCCAATGCAGAGAGTACTATTCTAAACCATGTTGGAGAAGAGCCATACATAGAAAAGGAAATCTAATAAAAATTAACATTTTTGTCATACAAATAAAAGCAAACAATGCATATTTGAATATAAGATCTCCATCCCATTATAATGCCACAGATAAACCTGTTTCCTTCAGCAATGTTCAGGATCTTGATCATTCCCCAACCTTTCTGTAGAATATCGGAATCAATGTAGAAGACTGTCAAAGTTCCTTGAAAAACAGTTTGATAACTTCTGATCTACAGTGTAGATACATATATTGTTCACCTTCCACAGTCTCTCTAGTATCTTCACTTTTATCCACAGAGAAAATGATTACACACAATATACCACTCCCTCGATAACTCGCTCCCGGATAACTCTGTGCAACATCTGAATCAATCTAGCAGATAGTCAATGTTCCATGAAAAACAGTTTGAGAACCTCTGATCTACAATGTAACTAGGTCCATTGTTCTCCTTCCAGTATCTGTAGTATCTTCACTTTAATCCACAGAAAATTTTAAACACAAAACAAGGGCCTTGAATGGTAAAAAGTCAGACTGTGTACTCTTTTGTTCTTTCTCTTACAATACTATTTAGATAAAGTATTAGAAAATGTTGAAATGAACTACTTACCCCCTGTTTTGTGAAAGATATTATGAAAAAGAAGAAAAATGTCATATCAGTAACAAGAAGCAACTGATTAACATTGATATCAAAAGAAAAATGAATTAATATGTATTAATGGAGAAATTAATCAAGTTTGCTTATCAGGTCTATTCTAGATCATAATAGTGCTCACTTCCTTCTTAAACATCAACAACAAAGGTAAGCCTTAATCTCTTTCACTATCTTTGACTCTGTTAGAACCAACTCATTCCAATATATTACAATTCTCTAAGATGCCTATGCATTTACTATATGTATCTATATATGTAAGGCGGTGTGCATCTTTAACTATCTCTGCTCATGTATGTATCCATGAAGCATTTGTTTTGGTATTTATTCATTGTTATTAGTGCTCCTCTGCTTTAAAAGTTTAAAATGGACATCAAGTTTCATAAAAGAATCATCATAGTTGTGTAACATTTTCATATGCTGCTTGACATTGCTCAATTTTACAAAATGATCAAGATCCTCAACATTGCTGAAGGAAACAGGTTCATCTATGGCATTATAATGGGATGGAGATCTTTTATTCAAATATGCATTGTTTGCTTTAATTTGTATGACTAAAAATGTTAATTTTTATTAGATTTCCTTTTCTATGTATGGCTCTTCTCCAACATGATTTAGAATGAACCTGTTTCCTTTAGCAGTGTTGAGGATCTCGATCATTCCCCAACCTTTCTGTGGAACATCTGAATCAATGTAGAAAACTGAAAAACATTTTGAGAACTTCTGATCTACGGTGTAGCACCTTCCACAGTCTCTATAGTATCTTCACTTTTATCCAGAAAAAAATGATTACACACAAAACAAAGGCACTGAATGATAAATAGTCTGACTGTACTCTTTTCTTCTTTCGCATCGAATACTATTTCGATAAACTATTAGGAAATGTCGAGATATAATACTTACTCTCTGTTTTGTGAAAGGGAATATGAAAAAGAAGAAAAATATCATATCAGTAACAAGAAGCAACTGATTAACATCAATATCAAAAAAAAAATGAATTAATATGTATTAATGGAGAAATTAATCAAGTGTGCTTGTCAGGTCTATCCTAGATCATGACAGTGCTCATTTCCTTCTTAAACATCAACAAGAAAGATAAGCCTAAATCTCTTTCACTATCTTTGTCTCTATTAAAACCAACTCTTTCCCACATATTACAATGCTCTAATATGTCTATCCATTTACTATATGTAAGTATTTATGTAAGGCGGTGCATATGTGTAAGTATGTGTGCATGTATGTGTCCATGAAGCATGTATTTTGCTATTTATTCATCATTATTAGTGTTCCTCTGCTTTTAGTGAGTAAAATGCACATCAGGTTTCATGAAAGAATCATCAAGTTGTGCAAAATCTTCGTACGTTGCTTGACGTTACTCAATTTGTGCAACGTTTTCATATGCTGCTTGACATTACTCAATTTTACAAAATATTTCAAACAAAAGTAGCAAAATAAAAAATGAAATTGAATCCTACAATGATTTGTTATCATGTGCAGAAAGGCTGCATATTTTGCTGGATATAATACTGGAATTCAATTCTAACAAATATGATCAATACTATATAAACTCAAATTAATCAATACTTATAGGTCCCACTGCAAGATTCACATCCTCTTTATTGGACTAAATCACAAATTTACATAAAATGCAGTCAAAGAGACTGATCTAATGTTTCTATTTGATAAGAAAAAAGAAACTAAGCATAACAATACTGTTACAGAAACAAAAGAAACAAACATAAGTGTTGCTATTAAAGCCATCTATAACTTGAGTTATTACTACAATCACTAATAGCTTACTCCATCTGCATGAGTGTATCTAAATGGGGTCTTTTGTGGACAGTTGAAAATTGATGTAGGTCTCAGTGAACCAGTTTACCCAAAGCAGAGGCCCTTGGTGGACTACTTAATAATCATTCCCAATGCAGAGAGTACTATTCTAAACCATGTTGGAGAAGAGTCATAGATAGAAAAGGAAAGCTAATAAAAGTTAACATTTTTGTCGTACAAATGAAAGCAAACAATGCATATTTGAATATAAGATCTCCATCTCATTATAATGCCATAGATAAACCTGTTTCCTTCAGCAATGTTCAGGATCTCGATCATTCCCCAACCTTTCTGTAGAACATCGGAATCAATGTAGAAGACTGTCAAAGTTCCATGAAAAACAGTTTGACAACTTCTGATCTACAGTGTAGCTAGATATATTGTTCACCTTCCACAGTCTCTCTAGTATCTTCACTTTTATCCACAGAGAAAATGATTACACACAATATACCACTCCCTCAAAAACTCGCTCCCGGAAAACTCTGCGCAACATCTGAATCAATCTAGCAGATAGTCAATGTTCCATGAAAAACAGTTTGAGAACCTCTGATCTACAATATAGCTAGGTCCAGTGCTCTCCTTCCAGTATATCTAGTATCTTCACTTTAATCCACAGAAAATTTTAAACACAAAACAAGGGCCTTGAATGGTAAAAAGTCAGACTGTGTACTCTTTTGTTCTTTCTCTTAAAATACTATTTAGATAAAGTATTAGAAAATCTCGAAATAGACTACTTACCCACTATTTTGTGAAAGATTTTATGAAAAAGAAGAAAAATGTCATATCAGTAATAAGAAGCAACTGATTATCATTGATATCAAAAGAAAAACCAATTAATATGTAGTAATGGAGAAATTAATCAAGCTTGCTTGTCAGGTCTATCCTAGATCATAACAGTGCTCACATCCTTCTTAACCATCAACAAGAAAGGTAAGCCTAAATCTCTTTCACTATCTTTTGTCTCTATTAAAACCAACTCGTTCCCACATATTACAATGCTCTAATATGTCTATCCATTTACTGTATGCATGCATTTATGTAAGGCAAAGCACATGTTTAAGTATATGTGTTCATGTATGTGTCCATGAAGCATGTATTTTGCTATTTATTCATCATTATTAGTGCTCCTCTGCTTTTAATGAGTAAAATGGACATCAGGTTTCATAAAAGAATCATCATAATTGCAAAATATTTTCATATCCTGCTGGATATTACTCAATTTTACAAATTACTTCAAACAAAAGTAGCAAATTAAAAAAGTGAAATTGAATCTCATAATGATTTGTTATTATGTGCAGAAAGGCTACATATTTTGCTGTATATAATTCTTACTCCATCTGCAGGAGTGCTTCTAAATGGGGTCTTTTGTGGACAGTTGAAAATTGATGTAGGTCTCAGTGAGCCAGTTTACTCATAGCAGAGGCCCTTGGTGGACTACTAAATAATCATTCCCAATGCAGAAAGTACCATTACCTAGATATTCTAAACCATGTTGGAGAAGAGCCATACATAGAAAAGGAAATCTAATAAAAATTAACATTTTTGTCATACAAATTAAAGCAAACTTTTATTTGAATATAAGATCTCCATCCCATTATGATGCCACAGATGAACCTTTTTCTTTCAGCAATGTTGAGGATCTCAATCATTCCCCAACCTTTCTGTGGAACATCTGAATCAATGTAAAAGACTGTCAAAGTTTTATGAAAAATATATTCAGAACTTCTGATTTACAGTGTAGCTAAATATATTGTTCACCTTCCACATGATAAAATGTCAGACTGTGTATCCTTTTGTTCTTTCTCTTAGAATACTATTTAGATAAAGTATTAGGAAATGTCTAGATATAATACTTACTATCTGTTTTGTGAAAGATAATATGAAAAAGAACAAAAATATTATATCAGTAATAAGAAGCAACTGATTAACATTGATATCAAAAGAAAAATGAATTAATATATATTAATGAAGAAATTAATCAAGTTTGCTTGTCAGGTCTGTCCTAGATCATAACAGCCCTCACTTCCTTCTTAACCATCAACAAGAAAGGTAAGCCTAAATCTCTTTTACTATCTTTGTCTCTATTACAACTAACTCAGTCCCATATATTACAATGCCCTAATATGTCTATGCATTTCCTGTTTGTATCTATATATGTAAGACAGTGTGCATCGTTAAGGATATCTGTTCATATATGAATCCATGAAGAATGTATTTTCGTATTTATTCATCATTATTAGTGCTCCACTGCTTTAAAAGATTAAAATGCACATCCGGTTTCATAAAAGAATCATCGTACTTTGGCAATGTTTTGATATGCTGCTTGACATTACTCAATTTTACAAATTATTTCAAACAAAAGTAGAAAAATAAAAAATTAAATTAAATCCTACAACGATTTGTTATTATGTGCAGAAAGGATACATATTTTGCTGGATATACTTCTGCAATTAAATTCTAACAACTATGAGAAACAATACCTAAACTCAAAATTAATAGATACTTATAGGTCCCACTTATAGGTCATAGCAGTGCATACTTCCTTCTTAAACATCAACAAGAAAGGTAAGCCTAAATCTCTTTCACTATCTTTGTCTCTATTAAAACCAACTCGTTACCACATATTACAATGCTCTAATATGTCTATCCATTTACTGTATGCATGTATTTATGTAAGGCAGAGCACATGTTTAAGTATATGTGTTCATGTATGTGTCCATGAAGCATGTATTTTGCTATTTATTCATCATTATTAGTGTTCCTCTGCTTTTAGTGAGTAAAATGCATATCAGGTTTCATGAAAGAATCATCATAGTTGTGCAAAATCTTCGTACGTTGCTTGACATTACTCAATTTGTGCAACGTTTTCATATGCTGCTTGACATTACTGAATTTTACAAAATATTTCAAACAAAAGTAGCAAAATAAAAAATGAAATTGAATCCTACAATGATTTGTTATCATGTGCAGAAAGGCTGCATATTTTGCTGGATATAATACTGGAATTCAATTCTAACAAATATGATCAATACTATATAAACTCAAATTAATCAATACTTATAGGTCCCACTGCAAGATTCACATCCTCTTTATTGGACTAAATCACAAATTTACATAAAATGCAGTCAAAGAGACTGATCTAATGTTTCTATTTGATAAGAAAAAAGAAACTAAGCATAACAATACTGTTACAGAAACAAAAGAAACAAACATAAGTGTTGCTATTAAAGCCATCTATAACTTGAGTTATTACTACAATCACTAATAGCTTACTCCATCTGCATGAGTGTATCTAAATGGGGTCTTTTGTGGACAGTTGAAAATTCATGTAGGTCTCAGTGAACCAGTTTACCCAAAGCAGAGGCCCTTGGTGGACTACTTAATAATCATTCCCAATGCAGAGAGTACTATTCTAAACCATGTTGGAGAAGAGCCATACAAAGAAAAGGAAATCTAATAAAAATTAACATTGTTGTCGTACAAATGAAAGCAAACAATGCATATTTGAATATAAGATCTCCATCCCATTATAATGCCACAAATAAACCTGTTTCCTTCAGCAATGTTCAGGATCTCGATCATTCCCCAACCTTTCTGTGGAACATCGGAATCAATGTAGAAGACTGTCAAAGTTCCATGAAAAACAGTTTGACAACTTCTGATCTACAGTGTAGCTAGATATATTGTTCACCTTCCACAGTCTCTCTAGTATCTTCACTTTTATCCACAGAGAAAATGATTACACACAATATACCACTCCCTCGATAACTCGCTCCCGGATAACTCTGCGCAACATCTGAATCAATCTAGCAGATAGTCAATGTTCCATGAAAAACAGTTTGAGAACCTCTGATCTACAATGTAACTAGGTCCATTGTTCTCCTTCCAGTATCTGTTGTATCTTCACTTTAATCCACAGAAAATTTTAAACACAAAACAAGGGCCTTGAATGGTAAAAAGTCAGACTGTGTACTCTTTTGTTCTTTCTCTTACAATACTATTTAGATAAAGTATTAGAAAATGTTGAAATGAACTACTTACCCCCTGTTTTGTGAAAGATATTATGAAAAAGAAGAAAAATGTCATATCAGTAACAAGAAGCAACTGATTAACATTGATATCAAAAGAAAAATGAATTAATATGTATTAATGGAGAAATTAATCAAGTTTGCTTATCAGGTCTATTCTAGATCATAATAGTGCTCACTTCCTTCTTAAACATCAACAACAAAGGTAAGCCTTAATCTCTTTCACTATCTTTGACTCTGTTAGAACCAACTCATTCCAATATATTACAATTCTCTAAGATGTCTATGCATTTACTATATGTATCTATATATGTAAGGCGGTGTGCATCTTTAACTATCTCTGCTCATGTATGTATCCATGAAGCATTTATTTTGGTATTTATTCATTGTTATTAGTGCTCCTCTGCTTTAAAAGTTTAAAATGGACATCAAGTTTCATAAAAGAATCATCATAGTTGTGTAACATTTTCATATGCTGCTTGACATTGCTCAATTTTACAAAATGATCAAGATCCTCAACATTGCTGAAGGAAACAGGTTCATCTATGGCATTATAATGGGATGGAGATCTTTTATTCAAATATGCATTGTTTGCTTTAATTTGTATGACTAAAAATGTTAATTTTTATTAGATTTCCTTTTCTATGTATGGCTCTTCTCCAACATGATTTAGAATGAACCTGTTTCCTTTAGCAGTGTTGAGGATCTCGATCATTCCCCAACCTTTCTGTGGAACATCTGAATCAATGTAGAAAACTGAAAAACATTTTGAGAACTTCTGATCTACGGTGTAGCACCTTCCACAGTCTCTATAGTATCTTCACTTTTATCCAGAAAAAAATGATTACACACAAAACAAAGGCACTGAATGATAAAAAGTCTGACTGTACTCTTTTCTTCTTTCGCATCGAATACTATTTCGATAAACTATTAGGAAATGTCGAGATATAATACTTACTCTCTGTTTTGTGAAAGGGAATATGAAAAAGAAGAAAAATATCATATCAGTAACAAGAAGCAACTGATTAACATCAATATCAAAAAAAAAATGAATTAATATGTATTAATGGAGAAATTAATCAAGTGTGCTTGTCAGGTCTATCCTAGATCATGACAGTGCTCATTTCCTTCTTAAACATCAACAAGAAAGATAAGCCTAAATCTCTTTCACTATCTTTGTCTCTATTAAAACCAACTCTTTCCCACATATTACAATGCTCTAATATGTCTATCCATTTACTATATGTAAGTATTTATGTAAGGTGGTGCATATGTGTAAGTATATGTGTTCATGTATGTGTCCATGAAGCATGTATTTTGGTATTTATTCATCATTATTAGTGTTCCTCTGCTTTTAGTGAGTAAAATGCACATCAGGTTTCATGAAAGAATCATCAAGTTGTGCAAAATCTTCGTACGTTGCTTGACGTTACTCAATTTGTGCAACGTTTTCATATGCTGCTTGACATTACTCAATTTTACAAAATATTTCAAACAAAAGTAGCAAAATAGAAAATGAAATTGAATCCCACAATGATTTGTTATCATGTGCAGAAAGGCTGCATATTTTGCTGGATATAATACTGGAATTCAATTCTAACAAATATGATCAATACTATATAAACTCAAATTAATCAATACTTATAGGTCCCACTGCAAGATTCACATCCTCTTTATTGGACTAAATCACAAATTTACATAAAATGCAGTCAAAGAGACTGATCTAATGTTTCTATTTGATAAGAAAAAAGAAACTAAGCATAACAATACTGTTACAGAAACAAAAGAAACAAACATAAGTGTTGCTATTAAAGCCATCTATAACTTGAGTTATTACTACAATCACTAATAGCTTACTCCATCTGCATGAGTGTATCTAAATGGGGTCTTTTGTGGGCAGTTGAAAATTCATGTAGGTCTCAGTGAACCAGTTTACCCAAAGCAGAGGCCCTTGGTGGACTACTTAATAATCATTCCCAATGCAGAGAGTACTATTCTAAACCATGTTGGAGAAGAGCCATACATAGAAAAGGAAATCTAATAAAAGTTAACATTTTTGTCGTACAAATAAAAGCAAACAATGCATATTTGAATATAAGATCTCCATCTCATTATAATGCCATAGATAAACCTGTTTCCTTCAGCAATGTTCAGGATCTCGATCATTCCCCAACCTTTCTGTGGAACATCGGAATCAATGTAGAAGACTGTCAAAGTTCCATGAAAAACAGTTTGACAACTTCTGAGCTACAGTGTAGCTACATATATTGTTCACCTTCCAGTCTCTCTAGTGTCTTCACTTTTATCTACTGAGAAAATGATTACACACAATATACCACTCCCTCGATAACTCGCTCCCGGATAACTCTGCGCAACATCTGAATCAATCTAGCAGATAGTCAATGTTCCATGAAAAACAGTTTGAGAACCTCTGATCTACAATGTAACTAGGTCCATTGTTCTCCTTCCAGTATCTGTTGTATCTTCACTTTAATCCACAGAAAATTTTAAACACAAAACAAGGGCCTTGAATGGTAAAAAGTCAGACTGTGTACTCTTTTGTTCTTTCTCTTAAAATACTATTTAGATAAAGTATTAGAAAATGTTGAAATGAACTACTTACCCCCTGTTTTGTGAAAGATATTATGAAAACGAAGAAAAATGTCATATCAGTAACAAGAAGCAACTGATTAACATTGATATCAAAAGAAAAATGAATTAATATGTATTAATGGAGAAATTAATCAAGTTTGCTTGTCAGGTCTATTCTAGATCATAATAGTGCTCACTTCCTTCTTAAACATCAACAACAAAGGTAAGCCTTAATCTCTTTCACTATCTTTGACTCTGTTAGAACCAACTCATTCCAATATATTACAATTCTCTAAGATGTCTATGCATTTACTGTATGCATCTATATATTTAAGGCGATGTGCATCTTTAACTATATCTGTTCATGTATGTATCCATGAAGCATTTATTTTGGTATTTATTCATTGTTATTAGTGCTCCTCTGTTTTAAAAGTTTAAAATGGACATCAAGTTTCATAAAAGAATCATCATAGTTGTGTAACATTTTCATATGCTGCTTGACATTACTCAATTTTACAAAATGATCAAGATCCTCAACATTGCTGAAGGAAACAGGTTCATCTATGGCATTATAATGGGATGGAGATCTTTTATTCAAATATGCATTGTTTGCTTTAATTTGTATGACTAAAAATGTTAATTTTTATTAGATTTCCTTTTCTATGTATGGCTCTTCTCCAACATGATTTAGAATGAACCTGTTTCCTTTAGCAGTTTTGAGGATCTCGATCATTCCCCAACCTTTCTGTGGAACATCTGAATCAATGTAGAAAACTGAAAAACATTTTGAGAACTTCTGATCTACGGTGTAGCACCTTCCACAGTCTCTATAGTATCTTCACTTTTATCCAGAAAAAAATGATTACACACAAAACAAAGGCACTGAATGATAAAAAGTCTGACTGTACTCTTTTCTTCTTTCGCATCGAATACTATTTCGATAAACTATTAGGAAATGTCGAGATATAATACTTACTCGCTGTTTTGTGAAAGGGAATATGAAAAAGAAGAAAAATATCATATCAGTAACAAGAAGCAACTGATTAACATCAATATCAAAAGAAAAATCAATTAATATGTATTAATGGAGAAATTAATCAAGTGTGCTTGTCAGGTCTATCCTAGATCATGACAGTGCTCATTTCCTTCTTAAACATCAACAAGAAAGATAAGCCTAAATCTCTTTCACTATCTTTGTCTCTATTAAAACCAACTCTTTCCCGCATATTACAATGCTCTAATATGTCTATCCATTTACTATATGTAAGTATTTATGTAAGGCGGTGCGTATGTGTAAGTATATGTGTTCATGTATGTGTCCATGAAGCATGTATTTTGGTATTTATTCATCATTATTAGTGTTCCTCTGCTTTTAGTGAGTAAAATGCACATCAGGTTTCATGAAAGAATCATCAAGTTGTGCAAAATCTTCGTACGTTGCTTGACGTTACTCAATTTGTGCAACGTTTTCATATGCTGCTTGACATTACTCAATTTTACAAAATATTTCAAACAAAAGTAGCAAAATAAAAAATGAAATTGAATCCTACAATGATTTGTTATCATGTGCAGAAAGGCTGCATATTTTGCTGGATATAATACTGGAATTCAATTCTAACAAATATGATCAATACTATATAAACTCAAATTAATCAATACTTATAGGTCCCACTGCAAGATTCACATCCTCTTTATTGGACTAAATCACAAATTTACATAAAATGCAGTCAAAGAGACTGATCTAATGTTTCTATTTGATAAGAAAAAAGAAACTAAGCATAACAATACTGTTACAGAAACAAAAGAAACAAACATAAGTGTTGCTATTAAAGCCATCTATAACTTGAGTTATTACTACAATCACTAATAGCTTACTCCATCTGTACGAGTGTATCTAAATGGGGTCTTTTGTGGACAGTAGAAAATTGATGTAGGTCTCAGTGAACCAGTTTACCCAAAGCAGAGGCCCTTCGTGGACTACTTAATAATGATTCCCAATGCAGAGAGTACTATTCTAAACCATGTTGGAGAAGAGCCATACAGTATAAAGTATTAGGAAATGTTGAAATGAACTACTTACCCACTGTTTTGTGAAAGATATTATGAAAAAGAAGAAAAATGTCATATCAGTAATAAGAAGCAACTGATTATCATTGATATCAAAAGAAAAACGAATTAATATGTATTAATGGAGAAATTAATCAAGTTTGCTTGTCAGGTCTATTCTAGATCATAACAGTGCTAACTTCCTTCTTAAACATCAACAACAAAGGTAAGCCTAAGTCTCTTTCACTATCTTTGACTCTATTAGAACCAACTCATTCCTACTACTACTTAATAATGATTCCCAATGCAGAGAGTACTATTCTAAACCATGTTGGAGAAGAGCCATACATAGAAAAGGAAATCTAATAAAAATTAACATTTTTGTCGAACAAATGAAAGCAAACAATACATATTTGAATATAAGATCTCCATCTCATTATAATGCCACAAATAAACCTGTTTCCTTCAGCAATGTTGAGGATCTCGATCATTCCCCAACCTTTCTGTAGAACATCGGAATCAATGTAGGAGACTGTCAAAGTTCCATGAAAAACAGTTTGACAACTTCTGATCTACAGTGTAGCTAGATATATTGTTCACCTTCCACAGTCTCTCTAGTATCTTCACTTTTATCCACAGAGAAAATGATTACACACAATATACCACTCCCTCGATAACTCGCTCCCGGATAACTCTGCGCAACATCTGAATCAATCTAGCAGATAGTCAATGTTCCATGAAAAACAGTTTGAGAACCTCTGATCTACAATGTAACTAGGTCCAGTGCTCTCCTTCCAGTATATCTAGCATCTTCACTTTAATCCACAGAAAATTTTAAACACAAAACAAGGGCCTTGAATGGTAAAAAGTCAGACTGTGTACTCTTTTGTTCTTTCTCTTAGAATACTATTTAGATAAAGTATTAGAAAATGTTGAAATAAACTACTTTCCCGCTGTTTTGTGAAAGATATTATGAAAAAGAAGAAAAATGTCATATCAGTAATAAGAAGCTACTGATTGACATTCATATCAAAAGAAAAATGAATTAATATGTATTAATGGAGAAATTAATCAAGTGTGCTTGTCAGGTCTATTCTAGATCATAACAGTGCTCACGTCCTTCTTAACCATCAACAACAAAGGTAAGCCTTAATCTCTTTCACTATCTTTGACTCTGTTAGAACCAACTCATTCCAATATATTACAATACTCTAAGATGTCTATGCATTTACTGTATGTATCTATATATGTAAGGCGGTGTGCATCTTTAACTATATCTGTTCATGTATGTATCCATGAAGCATTTATTTTGGTATTTATTCATTGTTATTAGTGCTCCTCTACTTTAAAAGTTTAAAATGGATATCAAGTTTCATGAAAGAATCATCATAGTTGTGCAACGTTTTCATATGCTGCTTGACATTACTCAATTTTACAAAATAATCAAGATCCTCAACATTGCTGAAGGAAACAGGTTCATCTATGGCATTATAATGGGATGGAGATCTTTTATTCAAATATGCTTTAATTTGTATGACTAAAAATGTTAATTTTTATTAGATTTCATTTTCTATGTATGGCTCTTCTCCAACATGATTTAGAATGAAACTGTTTCCTTTAGCAGTTTTGAGGATCTCGATCATTCCCCAACCTTTCTGTGGAACATCTGAATCAATGTAGAAAACTGAAAAACATTTTGAGAACTTTTGATCTACGGTGTAGCACCTTCCACAGTCTCTATAGTATCTTCACTTTTATCCAGAAAAAAATGATTACACACAAAACAAGGGCACTGAATGATAAAAAGTCTACTTGCACTCTTTTCTTCTTTCACATCGAATACTATTTCGATAAACTATTAGGAAATGTCGAGATATAATACTTACTCTCTGTTTTGTGAAAGGGAATATGAAAAAGAAGAAAAATATCATATCAGTAACAAGAAGCAACTGATTAACATCAATATCAAAAGAAAAATCAATTAATATGTATTAATGGAGAAATTAATCAAGTGTGCTTGTCAGGTCTATCCTAGATCATGACAGTGCTCATTTCCTTCTTAAACATCAACAAGAAAGGTAAGCCTAAATCTCTTTCACTATCTTTGTCTCTATTAAAACCAACTCTTTCCCACATATATACAATGCTCTAATATGTCTATCCATTTACTATATGTAAGTATTTATGTAAGGCGGTGCGTATGTGTAAGTATATGTGTTCATGTATGTGTCCATGAAGCATGTATTTTGGTATTTATTCATCATTATTAGTGTTCCTCTGCTTTTAGTGAGTAAAATGCACATCAGGTTTCATGAAAGAATCATCATAGTTGTGCAAAATCTTCGTACGTTGCTTGACATTACTCAATTTGTGCAACGTTTTCATATGCTGCTTGACATTACTCAATTTTACAAAATATTTCAAACAAAAGTAGCAAAATAAAAAATGAAATTGAATCCTACAATGATTTGTTATCATGTGCAGAAAGGCTGCATATTTTGCTGGATATAATACTGGAATTCAATTCTAACAAATATGATCAATACTATATAAACTCAAATTAATCAATACTTATAGGTCCCACTGCAAGATTCACATCCTCTTTATTGGACTAAATCACAAATTTACATAAAATGCAGTCAAAGAGACTGATCTAATGTTTCTATTTGATAAGAAAAAAGAAACTAAGCATAACAATACTGTTACAGAAACAAAACAAACAAACATAAGTGTTGCTATTAAAGCCATCTATAACTTGAGTTATTACTACAATCACTAATAGCTTACTCCATCTGCATGAGTGTATTTAAATGGGGTCTTTTGTGGACAATTGAAAATTCATGTAGGTCTCAGTGAACCAGTTTACCCAAAGCAGAGGCCCTTGGTGGACTACATAACAATGATTCCCAATGCAGAGAGTACTATTCTAAACCATGTTGGAGAAGAGCCATACACAGAAAATGAAATCTAATAAAAGTTAACATTTTTGTCATACAAATGAAAGCAAACAATGCATATTTGAATATAAGATCTCCATCTCATTATAATGCCATAGATAAACCTGTTTCCTTCAGCAATGTTCAGGATCTCGATCATTCCCCAACCTTTCTGTGCAACATCTGAATCAATCTAGCAGATAGTCAATGTTCCATGAAAAACAGTTTGAGAAACTCTGATCTACAATGTAACTAGGTCCAGTGTTCTCCTTCCAGTATCTGTAGTATCTTCACTTTAATCCACAGAAAATTTTAAACACAAAACAAGGGCCTTGAATG
>JAECUM010033563.1:0-45623 GCA_016617855.1 Megalonaias nervosa
TTTTTGTGGCCAAATTATGCCAATGTTCCAGTACTAAACATCATACCAACTCGCACAAGACCATCCCTTGTATCCAAAAGTGGTAAATGACTTGTTACTCTCACCTTAGCTTTGGTCTTTGGTTCTTCATCTTCGATCATACAGTAGTACTCATAGAGGACCATCTGTCTTTCTTCTGCATGGTTGTGCTTTTCTCGTGGTTTTTTTTTCAAGGCAGATGAGTGTGGATGTTGTCTGTATATTAACGCTGAAGCATTTCTCTAGTTGTGGTGATCCTCGCTGTCTTCGCCGGTCATTTGAATGTCTTTGATGTCTTCACAAGACTTTTCACTGAAGATGCTGTCTTCACTAATCATTTCAGTGTCTTCGACCGGTGACTTGATTAACGTCAGTGACTTGAAGTTTTCTTGTACAATAGCATACTATGATTTTCTTGACGTTTTATGATGTTCTTCGCCAACATTTCGTCGTGTTCGCTCAAACTCAATCCCTAACCCGGTTAATTTATCAGGATTCTCTGAACACATCTTTGGAAAATAAAATATAGCATATTTTGGGCATATTAAACGAATTAATATGACGCATTCAAGATGAATAATACATTAATATTTTTTGTGACGATGCAAATACACCATTCGTGTGGTAATTTAATTTCCGCATTTTCCACAGCTACGATTCTTTAATCAGTATATCGACCTGTCTGCGAGGTCACGGCATTACACATGTGCAAAAAATTCTCAGCGGGAAATGGTCATGGGGAGTCCAGAATGGGTTACCGGCCTGGACCTTAAATAACGTTTCAAGCTGAACACTTGCTCGAGTCAAGATGTTGTCCCCACCACCTTTTGAAATTTCAAAGTAAAATTTAAGGTCGGAATTGAAATGTTGAGCTTCAAAAGACAAAAGCTTATTTCAATATCGAGGATTCGTGTAATAATTCTATTGTAACTTAAAAACAATCAGCATTCATAACTTCAGATTGATGTAAAATCCATGTCATGGACAGAAAGGGGGCAAAACCGAGAGACAGAAACAAAAAAGAAAAGAAAATATCACATAAGACTGAAGACGTTTTCAAAACAATAAAAAATGAATCGCTTGGCCAGCTGATATAAAACCATGTTGGCTTCTTACACACCCATACCAGGTTAGTTCTAGTGGAAGCCAAGCAGACATACACATTCTGTCTAACATGATGTCCTATCTGATAGAAATCGAGACCTCCGGCACAAACGAGATCCGACTCACATCCATACCATGAAGATGTGGGTTTTAATCAGAATAGTATGACGTCATACATGGTTATCAAATTCACAATCCCCTGGGCGTTCACAGCTTGCTAAACTGAAACACGTACATTAGAAAGATAGAATTTCAGAACTGAGATTTCCCATGGTGTAAACAAGGTACAAAGTCTGTAAGTGACTTGGTGTTGGATTACAGCAGGTCAGCTCGGTCATATCTGGGCTCGTCACGAGCGTCTCAAGTAACATGATCCTGTTTACCTGGTATCATACTAACTTGGCCCCGTGTTATCGAATGAACCAAAAATGCTCAGGCTCCATGTTTAAAAATTTAGACAGTCTGCAATTTTAATAAAAATAATGCTCGAATCAAAGAACTTTAGTTTGGTACCCGAATTTCGTATTTTAGATTTCCATCCTTTATTATCCGATATTAGTTCTTCTCTTGCCTTCAGTGTTAGACATACAATCACAGAATATCCATGTCTAAATCAAGTATAAATGTAAAATATTTTTGCATAAATGGATTTCGCCAAGGTGAAAATCTAATACCATTAATGTTTTCTATTTATCTAAATCACCTTGAAAAATACATTGAACTGAAATATTGCAATTGCATCAAACTAAAACTTCAGATGGTGAAATCACTCACAATTTCTAATTATTTTTAATTATTTACACAGATGATAAAGTTCTTCTCGCATAGAACCTTAATATCTAGAATCATTGATCTATAATATTAATAATTTTTGCTTTGTTTGGAAATTACAAGTGAATGTGAACAAAACAAAGTATTAATTTTACATAAAGATTACAATAAAAAAAGTTTTACTTTACATATTAAGGTAAGATACTAGAAGAGGTTAATGAATACATTTATCTTTGGGTTCTTCTGAGTAAGAGCGGAAGATTTCTTAAAGCTATAAATCAAACAAAATCAGAAGCCAAGAAAGCATTTTTCTCAATTTGGTAAAAGAAGTTATGATGAATCTTGACATGCCTTTAGATTGCCAGCTAAAACTATTCAATAGTACCATATTATCTATTGTATTTATATGGTTCGGAAGTTTGGGGTTTATGAAAACTGAGACATCATTGAGAGAATTTATACAGATTTTGTAAGATGGCTTTTAAAATGTAAAAAGACAACCCATTTATACAGTCTTTATTGAGAAAATGGAAGACAACCACTTGAAGATAAATTGAAATTGAACTCCATCAATTATTGGTGTAAACTAATTGAGAGAAAACTGGGAAAATACAAGAAAGTCGTATATAACATCATAGTGAACGATTTACAGCACACAATAATGTTATGTACATCTATAGTATGTGTTAGTTTTTAATTATTATAGATTGAAGAGGTCATTTAATAAAATATCATATTAGATAGTTAATTTTGTTCATGATTGTGAGTTTATACTTTAAGATAAGGTCATTTTGTTTGGTAAACATTCACCACACTGTAAGTTATTTTCCATTTTTCACTTTGTATTCTAGGAAAATACATTATTGGTTGAATTTGACAAAATTGGTTTTCGCTTTTACCTGTTAATTAGTTCAAGAAAATAGAGTCGTAACAATAATACTTATCGAAAGTTTGATTACCTACAATCTATTTTTTTTAAGACTGTGAGATTCTGATACATTTTGTAATCGCAATTTTCTAATAAACAACAACTCTTAAACAGAATGAAGAATAGGCAAGCCGACGCATATCTTCAGACATAATACGCAAACAAAAACTTATTTAGCAATGCAAACATCTATGGGGTTTTTAAGCCTGCCTTTTTTTTAATATAATTAAGTTTCTTTATCTAAAACATTCTGCATTATTAACTATAAACTTAGAACCTCAAACCACCGTTCATCAATTTAAACCGGCAAAGATATTCCAAAGGAAGTAAAGATTGTGTACATTATGCAAAAAGAAAACATATTTATGTCATGAAATTCATTGTATATTTAATTGTCCTTATTTCAAAACCAAAAGAAAAATGTACCAAAAAATAAATATTATTGAAAGCGAACTCAATTACATTTTAACGATATGTTTGATTCAAAAGGAATTGGGCCTTTCTAAACGTGTAAATTTATCGGAGTTGTCAAGTCGAAATTCAGTTTAAAGTGGAATGTATATTATTATTATTATTATTATTATTATTATTATTATTATATCAGTTGCAGTCCACATGTACGATTAATATTTCCCCAATACTTTTATTTTAAACGAAATCTTTGAAATCATCATGTATATGTAATGATGTTTTTATATGCATCTATATTGTTTTATATAACAGTTAAAATTTAAAGACATAATGCCCTGATAAATATGCGAACTATACACATGGTATGATGCTCAAAGCTTTTACTAGTTAAATAATGTTGTAGCAACTGTTTAACTCCGTTGTCTAGAACACCTTTAGCACACTATGGTAACTACATCATTAGTACCCAGTAGAAAAATCCAGGTCAATGTTTACAAGTATTACATTGTAATCCTCATTTGTCATATTCGTGACGTAAACCATCTTCGCTAGCCAAGGTTCCGATGTGTTAACCGTGTCTACACCTTGGCGGATCGATGCGCTATTTCTGTGCTTCGCGTATGTGAATTTCATTGGATGCGGCGGCCAATCAAAATCAAGTTGTTCAAATTTGATCACTGTCCCTAAATTATCGAGACAAGGGGAGCACACACCTGGCATGGACTCATAAATAATCAATTTTCTACTGCTAGTCCGTGTTTGTACAAATACATCCTTTACCTCAAATAATAATGGCTTCTCTCTAGTACGTAGTCATTACTTCGATGTTAAACTTACAAAGTAACCTTTTGAAGTCAATTGCCTCCAGCATTTTCGGCCGATGTACAATGCACCGCTGTTACATGCTGTTGGTTAGTTGGTATTACATATTAAGGGAAACAACTCACGACATCTAATAGATGTCGCTAGGAAAAAGCACTGAAATATCTTATCGATCTGCCAAAGTGTAGATAGGGTTAGCATATCAGAACATTGACAAGCGAAGATGGACCTATATAGTATAATCACTGTCTATAGTTTGTTTTCAACTACTGAAATTAATTCATTAAAAAGTGCAAGTGCTTTTGAAGAAATCGTTAAATTCTGCAAAACAAACAAACAATATTTTTATAGTGTGATTCAAAATTTGCAATATGGAAATGGAACTGCGAGATATGGCCCAGCTTATAGTGAGGATATCTCAATATAATGTCATATATCCTTTTCTCTTGGCGCATCTCTTATATTGTCTGGTTAGTAAATAAGGAATTATCAAAATCCCATCTCTTCTCACATCAGTGGAATTACAATGTATATTTTTATTCTACAGCTGTGCAAATAACATACAAAGTTATTTTCTTCGAGCTGCTTTGGACAACCAGCTGTTCTATCCTGAGGTCAATATTACATCACCTGGTCGTCAACGACAATTAACCAATTAACCATAAAATATTTTATTATCCAGTTTAGCTAACGCTTACAGAAAAACAATAACTGTTGTATGTTTGTTTAAAAAACAACAACAACCCAAACAAACCACCGATTTCAGAGTGCTTGCGATTAGGTTCATTCATTTACCGCATAGTTTGTGGGAAATTTTCCCTCAAGTGCCACTGTTAATAATTACAATTAGAGGAAAATAAATCATAAAATTCTGGGAATAAGAATTATATGGCTCAGTAATAATAAAATGTCTGTTAGATAATATTCATGCCTAATTAACAAACCATAATATAGGTACAACTATAAGAATTGTAATATGCAGATTCCTGTCTTATTCTAAAATCACTTTGATTGATAGGGTGCCAATATTTATGGATGTTGTGATGAACCACGATTTACATCCCCGGAGTAAATGTCTTTGCCATAAATGATAGTTATGTCCTACATATCCATACACTGAAAAATGGTTGCTGTCGTTGATTGGCAAAACCCAAAAAGATGAATAATAAATAAAAATAAACACATGCACATCTGTATATAGGTGGTATTAGTGTTATGTAGAGGGACTGCATCATTTGTCAGATTAACCATTTGCCATGCGATGTTTTGCTTATTTATAGTTCTGTGTAGTAAGTTTTCGTTAGTAGTGAGGAGAAAAATGCCCAATAAGGAATAGCTTTTGTTATTCATAATAATGCAGATAATTCAAAATTATTAAATATCACGTGTCAACTGGATTCGTGTGCCAACTAATGCAAGTCTTCAAAATACCAGTATGGGAGCTTTAACTTTCCATACGTTTTGCTACTCAAGCCTTGCTTGGATAAAACTTTTCAACAAAACAAGTATCCCCCCCGCCCCCCTTAACATTCCCAAGTAAAATTTAAGGTAGGTATCGAAAATGTTTTGCTTCAAAATAATATGATTACAGTATTTCAAAATGTAGTTTTCATGCAATAATTCTACTGTTGTTGACAAATTATCAGCATGCATAACTTCAGCTTCATGTAAAAGTTATGTCATGGACAAGACAAAAAGAGAGAAAGAAACAAAAATTAAATTATCCCGCACGAGACTAAAAAAAATTAAATAAAAAGAATAATGAAAGTTCATAAATTACATAGTAATCTGCTATAAAACCATGCTGGCTTGATACTCACTCATACCTGTTACTTGTAGCAATATTTTTCTGGAAGCAGCAGAGAGGCTGAACCCTACAACTTTTTTAGAGGGCTCCGTTTGCAAAAATAAGGGTTCTACGAAGACTGAAAAATAAGGTCAATAATCGCAAACCGAAGCCGTTAACCGATCATATTTCCATACAAGGGGAAACAGACCCAATTAGCTTTTTTGTTACCCCGAGCTGACTATTTTTTTCAAATCGTAGGCGTGTTCGTTTGCGACGCGCACACACACGTGTTGTCGTCAGCCTCTCTGCTGCTGTAATTAAATAACTATTATATCAATAATGATTGGTGAAGCTCGCTCAGCTAGATTAGCTCGAGACGACTAGAGGCAATAAAAAAATATATACCCGTGAGAGATTCTGTCAAACAAAAACTACAGGCACGTCAGGAATCTCGGGTAGAATTTGCAGAGGGTGCAGAAGAATTATTTAAACCGAAAAGAATTATTTATTTACAAAGACTACTAAAGGTCTTCTTCCCGCATTGGAGAAAATCGCTAAGGCTACAACTGCAACACAGCAGGTTATCGGAGTATTACCAAATCAAATTAAAGAAGCTATGGAGTCTGCCGACAAAACACGTACTGAAATTCAAGAAGTTAAAAATATCGTCGAGGATCTGTCTAAACCAGAATTAAAAACTCGGTATTTTACTCAACAAGGATATATAGAAATTATGACTGATCCTGTTAAGGTTGCTGGGGCGGGATATCAGCTGCGGCATCAGTTTCTAAAACCAGAGTTTTATAACACTCCAGAAAAAGAGTGGGTTGCTAGGGTATTTCGTGAGTACAAGGATATTCCACAAATCAGTCCAAGATATAGAAAAGAATACGACGATTTTATTGATAAAATTTATGAAATGAAAAAAGAGATTGGAACGCCAGTTATATCACCAAGAAAGCAGAGATCTCGACAGCAGAGACAACCATCACCTGACCCAAGTGTAATTGGACGTGGTATTGCTACTCAAGGAAGTGGTCTTATTACTCCATGTGCGGATAACATTCTTGCTGATGTTGATCGACTAGAAATTTTAATCGGTGGAAAAGGAGCTGGTAATAACTCTCCTGAGATCATCAACGAAAAAACATCAATTTGTCAACGATTATTTACAGGCGGTATCATGGACATTAATGTTTACCGGGAACTCATCGAT
Organism: Megalonaias nervosa; assembly: GCA_016617855.1. Classification (NCBI taxonomy): domain Eukaryota; kingdom Metazoa; phylum Mollusca; class Bivalvia; order Unionida; family Unionidae; genus Megalonaias; species Megalonaias nervosa. Next base: position 7,060 of record JAECUM010033563.1, read on the forward strand.
GAAATTACCGACAATTACTACAGTGATTAAACAGTTAGATATAACAACTATAATAAAATGATAATACATAATGCTCAACGTGGACCAACCATGGCCAGGGTGGTAAATTCGCGATTACCTACATATAGCGCGTACTATGGCGATGGACTTGGTGATGTTGTTCAGGGTCTATTCGCAAGGTTAGCGCCAAAAGTAATACCTGTTGCAAAATAATTAGGCATGAAAGCTATTAATGTTGTTCGTGATAAAGGTATTGGTGCTGTTGGCGATGTTGCCGGTAAAGCATTCTCGGCAATCAAAGACAGATTAGCACGATTAATACGACGAAAACCTCAACCAGTAAAATTACCCAGCACTGAGGTTATGCCTGCAAATGTTAGTAAAATAAAAAATAAAGCTGCAAATCAAAAACTAGCAGAGTTGGCTAGTGTACCACTATCAGAAAAAGAAAAAGATATAACCGCTAGTCTGGTAGCAGGAAGCGGTCTTCGTGTTAGACGAACGCGATAATAATAAAGATGTTTAAACGTCTATCTGATACCGCATTCGATATAGATGCACCAGTACTCAAAGATGAGTTTGTGCGTGATTATCAGTATTATTCTTACAACGCACCAAATCCAGATGAACGTTCGCGAATATGTTTACAAATTAATGATACAAGTAGATATTTTTACCTGCTGAAGCATTTATTGAAGTAGAAGGGAGAATTTTGCAAGCAGATGGTATAGCGGTTGCGATTGGTGATCGACCTAGTTTTGTTAACAATGGTATTATGGCGTTATTTAAAAATGCTATATATGTGATTGACGGAAGAAACATTGAAGAAATTAATAATGACGTTGATATTGCCACGACGATACTTGGCCTTGCGAGATACAGCGATGATTACATACAATCGGCCGGTCCATCAATGATGTTTGCAAAGGATACAACTGATCATCCAAATAGTGATTATGTAAATATAGGCAACGTAAGAGCTGCAGGAGGAGCCGCTGATGGTCCTGCAGTATTATCGATGAATGAAAATCTCAATTTAGGATTTGCCACAACGATGCAATCTGGCGACCCGCCGCAGCTGGTGCATGTATAGTAAAATTATCAAAAATTTCGCTGTGGATGCCAGTAATGACTCCATCGATAACCGAGGAAGAACGATTACTCTCTTTTGTGGATCGCGGCGGCAAATCAGCATTGTCATGGTTGACGATGTCCACACACACTACCCAAAGTGAAATTGTTGGTTTATTTACATGGCAGATGGCATCACAGCAGGGTATTTCTGCACCGCGACATATATTCGTTGCATTTCAGGAAAACTTACGATATGGTACACAAACACAGAATCCGATGGTATTTGACACGCTTGCAGTTAGTGAAGTTTCTTTAAGGATAAATGGGCATCAGGAACCATCCGAAGAAGTATTACTGAATTTTGATCGCAATCACGTAGCAAGTGCGTTTCATCGATTAACGAAATTTATGGGACATGATCAGAATGTTGATTCTGGTTTACAAATATCTCAGCGGGATTTTACAACGTTATATCCGATCTATTATTTCTCACTGGAACATTTAGATTTATTCAGACAATCTGTCGTTGATATACACTTCCGAGCTGGTGTAGGACGATCACCACCGAGACAACCCGGTCCACCGATTATTCCTGGCGGTTATAGAGTAATCGCGGTTATACTCAGCGATAAAACAATGCTACTTGAAGGTGTTGGTGGTCCCATGAGAGTCATTGATGCCCCCGTAGAAAACATGTAAATGTTGATTTAAAAATCAAAATATTATTATAAAATGTCATATCATCATGTCAACGTCATTCTGACTCCTGATTAGATTAAAAAACTACAATCGGCGTCCCGCGATAATTGTTCGACGACAATATCGTTAAAACAAGGACAAATCTCAGGTGGTCCGAATAAACTGTCACTGACAGAACGTCAGCTCAAGCACTTTAATGCAGCTAGGATATCAAGTACAGGAGTACGACTTAATCTTTCCGCGAGTGCTATTAGCGACGCTGCTAAAACCAGTGGAATTTTTCCACTTCTCGTGGCTATACCAGCGTTGATAACAGCGGCTGCTTCAGCTTTTGCAAAAGCTGCTGAGTTAGGTGCTGTTGGAACTGCTGCTGGAATGGCATTAAAGAAAGCTACAGAAAAAAGTTTAAAAAGATCTAAACAAAAAAAGGAAAGGGTTTAAGATTACCAGGAACGATACCCGGGTACGGTCGCGGACTAAAATTACCAGGAACGATACCTCGTTGATTCTTCCAATGTCCAATTTTGATTTACCTGATGCTGCTACCCAGCTAAACATAAAAAATTTCAGAGGTGTTTTTATGCGTGATCAATTACCACGTTGACCAAATCGCGTTGAAACTGGAATTATTAACCTCGACGAATCCGCCAACACGGGTACACATTGGGTTGCCTACGCAATTGATCCACGTGGAATTGTTTATTTTGATTCGTACGGGTTAGCACCACCAAAAGAATTTATCGAATACGTGAGCGGAGTGCAAGGTACTCCAATCTGGTATTCAACGTTACTGTCAGATATTCCCCTCCCAGCTTTGTCGGGGTGGGTGTTCTAGGTTTTGGTTATCGTTATCTAGAGGTGATCGCCGACGGTGTAATTTGCACGGAACGAGTAAATATCAATAGAAATTGAGAAATTTACAGGTGGAATAGGTAAAGAGCTGAGCAGGTATATAGAACAGAATAACACGAACCCCCGTTACAAATAAAGACAAAATTTAATCAAAATTTCTAACAATAAAGTTCATAAACAAAAGTAATAATACATTACGATTGAAAGATACACTTCTTTCTTTTTGCCTTAACTTCTTCAACGAATTTTCAAATACAAAGAAATGATGATACCAATAGCCGATCTGTTAAGCGATAGAATTTAAATCATCATTTAGATCAAGCGAAATATATCGAAAACATTGCCTTTTATAGTTTCATAACCTGATGGTCTTGATTCAGTCCAAATTCCACAGCCACTATCCCTTTTGACTTCCTTGTGCCGGTAAGTCTGGGTCTAATCCAATTTTGACTTCCTTGTGCCGGTAAGTCTGGGTCTTCTTCACTTTTGACTTCCTTTGCCAAATTCACAGGTTGTCTCGCCTCTTCCGCCCTTTCCAACTTTGTGTCCACTTTGGGTTCGTAATACGCAATACGTAGAACGTAGATCGTAGAGCTATCTCGCCCTTCCAAAATAACAAAAATAAGCAACCTAAATCTTCCGTCACATTATACTGGGGAATAGATCAACACCTTCCTCCCTCGTTATGTCATATAAATTCTATCCTAATTTCAAACAGATTCTACTGCTATCTAGTCTAATTGGCCATGACAGACCGTATCAACCTAGTAGTAGTAAAGTAATGTAAGGTTCCTAATCCCAGAGACCCCCTACCCCCAAAAACTTTATACGTTAAAATTTTTGTCAGCATCCTTTTTTAGCTTAAAATGATGACTTTCATATTTCTGACAAAATATGTTTTGTCCAGGGTAGGAGGTCTCTGGGATTAGGAACAACTCACCTTACTCTACTACTATATGATCCAATGACATTTATTGACAACATGGTTGATGAATGATATTTCTAAAACTGTACAAAATTAAACATCTACTACTGTTGTAACCAATATTTTATGATAATCTTTTTCATATCTGCTGACTCTCATTGGCAAAATATCTGTTAACATACTGTCAATAATACGGAACTCGCGTATTAAATCGTCCATATCATATTTTATACCACGCAAATAAGATCGTATCTGATCATGTAATTTTTTTATAGGTGATCCTTGCTGTTTTACAAGCATTTTTTTTAGTTGCAAGACGAGGCTCAATTTTTTTACACGCTGCTGCAAGAGAAAAACCAACGCCGAATATTATTAACAAAAACAGATTTAATGATGCTCCACTTGAAATTATACCAGAGCTAGTCATTAGCAGTGGTAAATATGATATCACTCGAAGTATTCTGTTATAGTATTTGTAACATTTTTTCACGCGCCAAAGAGTTTTATGATAATATCTGTAATATTGTATTAGAGCGTCCACATCTTGTTTTGGAATTTTATCTGAAATATGATTAAAATCAATGATATGTTTTTTCATTATACAATTTTTTTACACAAAAACAAAAGTTCTGGCACGAGCAATTGAATCAAGAAACTCGCGGAATTTATTATTATTAGGATCAGCTATAAAAATTCTGTATTTGTCATAAACATCTGACGAAGTATCCTTATATCGTTCATCTGTTAGTACATATTGTTTCTTTAACCAAGCGTATGAATCAAAACTATTTCCTACTTCACTCTCGTACAAATCTGTTTTATTCACAAAATTACTGTAATAGATTTCTGTTTAATCAATATACCCTAATACTAAGCTCAACTGATCTAACGTGAAATTTTTGAGAACAAGATGTTGTCTGATAATTGTATATGCGACTACGAAATTTGCTAGCATCAATTTTTTAAGCTTATCTAGTTCAATTGTAAGAAGACCAACAGCAGAAGCTACTTTTAACATTAATTTTTCATATGGTTTTGTGAATATTGTTTTAATTTCGTTGTAATAATTTCGTAGTGACAATTGTCTAGAGTACTGTAATGATGGGAATGGAATATCGTCTTCTTCACTTATATCATAATAAGAATCAGACTTTACTTCCAACTTTGTTTGATCGACTAATTCAAAAAACTTTTCTCGCTCATCATCACTAAAATTACTAATTTCATCGTCTAAAGTTTTGATTATCTTTAGAGACTTGTTAACAATAATCGGATCAAATTCTGGGTCTTTTTACGTATCATTGGCAAAATTGCGTTTGCGTACACTTTAATAATTAACTCTGCGTCTGACGTCATAGTAACGATTTTGACCAAGGTTTCTTTGTCATTGTAGTACATACCGAGATGTTTAAAAATATGTCGTTTTGAAAAACTATCATATACATTTTTGTTTCTTTTTATTTTTATTTTCTTAGTTTCCGCTAGTTTGTCAAGACGAGTATGATTTTCGTTTATTCGTCTTTCTTCCAATGTTCTTCCACTATAAACTCGTGCTTTTATTAAGTCTGATTTTATTATCAAATCTATGTTATACCAATCAAGCTCGAGTAATATTTTTTTCAGTATAATTTCAACTTGTATTTGTTCTTCTAGACAATCATCAGGATGACAGTATCTGCTTATAATATCAAAGTTTTCTATTGCTTTTTTCAGTTGTGGTCCTCGCATATGCATAACGCGAATAAAATTAGCAGAATTTTCAGGCAATGTTGAATTCTCTAATAATTCGATGCCAAGTTTTTTCAAACTTTGTAACATTTTTGCTATGTTATTAACAGCTCCAACATCTATTTTAGGGTTAAAAATATTATCATAAAATTCTTTCGCAATAGTTATAATTGGTGGTTCTGACATTATTTTATAGCATTAGATTAAATTTGATCATCGAGTGTATATATTTGAAATGCTGTCAGTCCTGGAAACGGACGTTCAGCAGCAATAACATAAACTCGAAAATACAAGTACTTGTTAACAGTGTTTTCAGTCGGAATCGTAAAATATTGTGTTGTTGAAATGTAAGTGTCTGTTGTGCTATACAATGTTGCCGAATTAATATCATCATTTGATCATTCCAATCGCCAATTATAAATTCGACCAACGCTAGGATTTAATCAGCCTTGCAAATGAAATTGCCAAATTGCAACTGCAGTAGGACATTTGATTTTGAATTAAAAAATTTTCAATTTCTCCATTGGTCGTCCACTCATGTCTATCAGAGAAAGCGTAATAAAGATCATTTTCAGGATTAAACGATGATGCGCTTACCTCAAATCCAACTACTGACTTAAACAATATTGGAATATACCCAACATTATTTTTGGTTCGTTTTACACTACTAAAAAGATTGTCAACATACGCTTTATTTGTCAGATCGTTAGGGTTCACTGGAGCGTAAGACGTCATTATCTTGTTGGCTTTCATGTTTATATTCCCTGACATCGGTCCACCAGATTTCTTAAAATATGGGTTGAGTTCTTCTTTTAATTGACCATAACTAATAGTATCAGTATTATCAGATGGTGAGGTTACTGGTAGTCCAGTTATTTTTGAATTTAACATGGACAGGTCACCTGTCATTGTATCACCGGCATTGTTAAGATTATTATCGTCAACAGATTTGAGTTGTGTATAACTTAGAGCTTCTGTTTGATTTAAGTTTTCTGGCGGATATACAATCTCTAAATTTATAATTTTTTTTCCTGACAAGTTGATATTACCTGTAACTGTCCCACCTATTTTATCAAGTTTGTTATCATCAACATACTTCAACTGTAAATAACTTACCGCTTGTGTTTGATTTAAGTTTGCTGGTGGATACCTGGTCTCCAAATTTATAATTTTTTTTCCTGACATATCTAAGTTACCGCTTAAAATTCCACCAGATTTATCTAGTTTATTATTGTCGACTAATTTAAGTTGTGCATAACTAACAGCTTGTGTAGTAACGACATTTATTGGTGGATAATCTGTTTCTAAATCTAGTACTCGTTGATTTGATATAAACAAGTTTCCCGTCATTGTGTCGCCGGATTTTTTCAGGTAACCTGATAAATCAATCTTGCCGTCTGTTATTGTTGTACTTACAGCTGATGAATCTCCTACTAATGTTCCAAATTTTGTATAATAGCTCATTATTTATTTATCGTCTGACAATTTTTTTATATAACATAAAATTGTATAACAATAATGGTAAAATCGTCGATATTAAATTTTGATACAGAGCGGTTGGTGAAACATAAACATGAAAACGAACTTCCAGATTGTCATTATCTTATTGTTGCAAGAACTGGATCGGGAAAAACAAACTTGCTTATGAATTTACTTCTCGGAGATAATTTTAACTACGATCGCGTTTATATTTACTCAATTAATCCACAACAGGATAAGTACGAGCTACTTAGCAATTATAATGACAAACTTCGTGATGATCTTGAGGTTGATGAAGATTTTTTATTATCAAAGAACCAGAAGAACTTATTCCAGTTAATCAACTTGATTCATCCGAACACAAAATAGTTGTTTTTGATGATATTCCGCTAAACAACGAGGAAATGAATAAAATAAGATCATATTTTTCATTATCACGTAATAAAAAATGTAATTCTATTGATCTCGCCCAGGGGTTTTTATAATGTTGACAGATTAATTAGGCGAAATACTGGTTGTTTTATATTATTTCCAGGACTTGACAATGTTGACGTTAGAAATATCGCGAACGAACAATGTGGTGATGTAACGAAAGATAAATTTATTGAATTATATCATAAAGCTACGGCAAATAAATATGACTTTTTTTGTTTGATAAATTAACAAATGATACGAGTAAAATGTTTCGCTGTTTATTGAAAAATACCTACAGTAATTTTTATAGAAAATAGTATATAATTAATGGAAAGACAAGCAAAGTACAGAAAACAGATAGAAAATCTAAAAAAACTTGTTAAATCTAAAGCTGAACTTAGGCAGGTGATCCAACAAGCACGACGTGGTCAAGTGGTTGCAGCAGAAACAACAGCAGCCGCTCTCAAACCAGTTACTGATGCTTTACTTGGAAAACAACCTGAAAATGATCCACTATCAGAAGAAGAACTTAAAAAATTACAAGAAAAAGGTTTACTCGGATTAGTTAAAGAACAACAAGAAACAGCTGCTGGAAGAATTATTGAAAGATCTGAAGAAGAAAAAAGAAGATTAGCTGAGTCACCTGTAGCAAATATAGCTAATCCAGTTGCAAGACAAGCTGCACTAAATCAGCTAATAAATGATCCACTAGCGCTTCAACAAAGATTAACACACTTAACCACATGGGAGATTAAAGATATTCTAAAAAATTTATCAGAAAAATTAAAAGATGTTGAAAAGGAACAGGAAAGGGTCGGAAAGTTGACGATAAAGTTTATGGAAGTGTAAGATAAAAGACGATGGTATATAAAACAAGCAAGTAATGAGATAACAAAGAATGAATATGATGATTTTTTTAGGAAAAAATAATATAAAAGATCTGATAATATAAGTAAATGGGGTGATGATGAATTTAACAAACTTATTGATAATTTAACTGTAATAATGAACGACGGCGTTACTGCTAAAAATGAGTTAAACACAACCGTAGAAGAAGAAAATATGCTTCCACTTTATGATAAAATGAGATATGGTATTATTGCTTTAGTAGTTGTAAAAACAGCAATAGCCAGTAGAGAAAAACATTTTGGTAAGGGGTGGGATTTTAAAAGGAAATTTTTTGTATTTGATGAAACTCGTGTAAAAGAATATAGAAAAGAAAAAACAGGAAAAGGAGTTAGAATATTTTCATCAGTTACTGAAATGATAGGCAGATTAATGTTATTGATATCATCAAAAGAAGCTGGAAATGTTGGTGCTGAAATTGACAATGAAATTATTGACATACTTGATAATTTGAGATCGGAAAATTTATTAACATCTGACGAATACGAAACTTTCCATCGCGATTTAATTTTATAAAAATATAATGATAAATGTCAGCAACATTATTACTAGACTCTAGCCAATCTGATAAAGATAGCGCAAATTTTTCTGTAAAGTATATTCCGCCAATAGAACTAGATCGTGAAAAACAATATGAAATTGGACTAATTTCCTGCACTTGTTGGAATTCTATGGCTAATGTAAAAACTGAAGTAAATGATGAATTTACATTTGCTGTTAGTGATCAAACACTTAAAATTCCACAAGGAGCTTGTAATATTGACGATCTAAATAAAATAATAAAAGAACTTATAACAAAAAATAAAGGTATAGCTGATAATTTTGAGCTGAAACCAAATTATAATACGTTACGCGCCAGAATGACATTAAAAGATATGATAGTTACTTTTCTTACAGCGATAAATATCTCACCACTGATAGGATTCGAATATAGTAATTATATTGCTTATAAAAAACCTGTTATATTTGACGGTGAAAGTCCAGTAAATATAACTGATGTAAACACAATATTGGTAAATTGCTCATTGCATCTGGTTCTTACTCAGCTAAAGGTAGTAAAGGACAAACGATATACAGTTTTTCACCAGACGTTCTGCCAGGATCTCTTATGCAAATTAGTCTACGTCAAGTTATTTATTATCCGTTAAACGTTGAAAATCAAATAACAGAAGTAAATATGCAGTTGACAGATCAGTCTGGACGACAACTGGATTTTAACTATGAAATTGTTACTTATTATTTACACTTATGCGAACAATAGTAAACATATTTTATAAGAAAAGCTAAAAGATTTTTAGTAATGCGAAAGATTTGGTAATAAAATTATACAACCTCAGATATAATGAAACAGATAAAAGTTTATCGAAGAAAAATAGTAGGAGGATTTTTGGGAAATATATTTGCTAAAATTATAGCAAATACTCCAGGAATAGCTCATAAAGTTGCACCAATTGCACTTGACGCATCAAAAGCTTTTGCAACTGGAGCTGCATCTGCTGCTGGAACTGCTGTTGGACAAAAAATAGCTGATAAAATAAAAAGACCAACAATCAAACAAGCTATTTCAGAAATCGCACCAACAAAAGAAACCCAACGCGCAATGATAACAACAACAAAAAAACTTTTAACACCACGAGGAGAACAAATTATACAAAAATTAATATCTAAAGCAACAGCGCCACAATAGTATTGGCAATAATTTTGTATAACCTAATAATAAAAAAATCTCTGTTAAAAATTATCCCGATTTAGCAGAAATTTATGATGAAGACGACACGGTAACAGAATTTGAATATATTGAGTATCTCGATTAAAATTCTAACGAACCTAATAAGGCTGGCCCCAGAACATTTAATACTCGAGACGATGACGTATTTTTACTGCCTCATAAACCAATGTTGGAAGTTCGTGGCCGGATTATGACAGTAGCTAATCCACCTGCCGCAATTGCAGCTGACGTAGAAGTAGCTCTTATAAATGACGGTTGGTGTTTATTTAAAAGTGCTCGATATCAGCTGGCCAATCAAACTGTCGAAGATATTTCAAGTCACTTACAAGTTGCAAGTACAATATTAAATACTATTTCGTTTTCCGATGATTACTTCAAATCAACTGCAACTAATATGATGTGGTTTAAAGATACTGGAGCTGGAGCAGCTGCACCTGGTGAGTTTTTCCTGTGGAGAACTTTTGCTCATGGAGCTAATGCTGCTGCAGATGCTGCAACTGTAAGAGATTTTCTTATCGCTAATGCTGTCAATTTTGGTATAGCCACACCAGATGCAGCTGCTGATGAAAACGCTACAAGAGTCTCACTTACTGCTGCTTGCAATAATCTTGGTATAGCCGCACCAGATCCAGCTGCGGACGGCGTTGCAATGGTAAATTTTGTTAATAATTTAGTTACTATAAGAAATAAACGTTATAATGATGGTTATGTTAAAAGAAAGGCACTTGCAGCAGTATCACGTCAAATTACAATGATGCTGCCACTAAGTACAATATTTGGTTTTTGCAGGGACTATAATAAAGTATTTCGTGGAGTTAAACATACGCTTATTTTAGATCGATCAGAACAAAACGACTGCCTGTTTAGGTCAGGTGGGGATAATGTACAATATAGTATAAACAAACTTGCGCTGTGGATGCCACGAATAACACTGACAGTTTCAAAATCGCTCGAATTAGATGATATTCTTAAAAACCGCACAAAGAAAATTCATTTTCAGCAACATAAAATATATCAAACAGCAGTTCCAAATACCACAGACTACACATGGCGAGCCACAACAACGTCGACTGAACAAAAGCCACGGCAATTATTTGTTGTATTTCAGCGGCAAGCGCGACGTAATAACCAACAACAAAATAATGCGATATTTGATAATGCTGATGTTAGACGAATATATGCTAGAACAAATTCAAAGCAATACCCGAAGCGAGCGATAGAATGTAATTTTGCAGATGACGCTAATAAAAATATTACTCGACCTTACATGTACCTGCTCGACGCACTGTAAAAATATCAAGACGTTGGAGACGGATCTCAGATATCAGTAGAGGAATTTCGTACACTTTATCCGATATTTCATTTTGATGTTAGTAAACAAAATGAAAGAGATGTATTTTCAACTGCTGATATTGAAATTACATGGACATTAGGGGCAGTTCCAGCAGCGCATTTATATGTATGTGCGTTAGTGATCAGCGACAGAACTATTACGATTGATTTTGTTGGAGGTAAAATGTTAGTCCAAGTTTGAAAAACTTTAAGTTTAATCTGTAACTTTAATATAAGATGACAAAATATATTGTAAAAGAAATATATTTGACAGATGGTCAAGTTGAAAAATTAGCAGCTGCTGTTGCAAAGAAAAGACAACTTTCATTAAAGGTCAACCCTAACACCAAAGGTGTTGCCGCAGGTGTTTTAGGTACTTTAACAAAATTAATGTTAACCAAAAAACAAGTAAATAAATACGATCGCAAAAAAATCTTTTGTTTTAAATTTAAGTGCTGCACAAACAACTGCAATGTCAAACGACATCATCGTTAAAGGTGGTTTCTTCGGTCCGGCACTATCTGTAATGGCCAGAACGTTAATACCTAAAATTTTGCCGGTGTTAGGCACATTAGGATTAGCAGCAGCGTCTGGAGCAGTATCTGGCGCAACGAAAAAGGCAGTTGAAGGTCATGGAATAAAGAAAATTTTCGTTTAACTTTTTAGTTTAATGTTTCGTATGAATGTCGATGGTAACAATTTTACAAGTTTAATCTTATGTAACTGATAAATATAATGCCTAAACGAAAAACAACAAAAAGAAAGACAACGACGAAAAAAAAAAGACACGACCGAGGCGAAAAGGTGGATTTATTCCAATAGCCCCGTTACTAGCAGGATTGGCGGGAAGTATATTGCCAAATCTGTTAGGAGTAGGACGTAGACTAATGTTGCCAGGAACAAAGAGATGAAGTCTGCGTTTAGTAATTTTGATATACTTGATAAATTAAAAAAAGTAAAAAATTTCATTGGAGTTTATTCTAAAGATGAACTTACGGCGATTCCATCGCTAGCGTCTCCAGCTTCGTGAGTGATAAATATACAAGATTTTAATGACGGATCTGGTACACATTGGGTAGCTGTTTTTGATAACAATTATTTTGACTCGTTCGGAATTCCACCAAGTGACGCAATAAAAAAATTTATGAGTAGAATTCAAGAGACAAAATCTCCAGAGACTAAGTCTCTTGCGAAAATAATAAATTATTCGTCTAATCAAATTCAACCAGTTGGAACTTCTGCTTGTTAATACTGTTGCGTAATGTTCATTAAACAGATGACCGAAAATCCAGATTTTTTTAACGTTTATTTTGCAATTTGACTAACAACCTTCTCACGCTAATGATGAGATAGCATTAAATTTTATCTAAACTCACTGATATACAATGTCAACATATTGTCTTAAGTGTAAAACTAAAACAGAAAATAAAGATGAAAAAACAGAAAAAACAAAAAATAATAGAATAATGCTGAAAAGTATTTGTGCAATCTGTGGTAAAAGAAAAAGTATGTTTTTGCCAAAAACAAAGTTGTCCGGAGCAGGTTATCCAGAAATTATTTTAGTAGACGACTGAAGCAATATTATTATAAATCTGAAAAATTTGTCAGTTATAAAATAAATAATGACATGCGAGTGCGATTGTGATAGAGATTTATGCCTCGAGCAAAATAAAATTGTTACATATTGTCAGAAATGCAACAACAGAGAAATAATTGGAACAGGTATAGATATACATAAATTAATTGGCAAATTGCCGAAACCAAAAGGCGGTTGGACATTGCCAGGCCATAAATATACTGGACCTTATAATCCTCTTGATAAACAACTTGACGAAAACGATAATCCGCTGCCAGGACAAGAGCCTTACAATCAAGTTGACGCAATAGCAATGCGCCATGATATCTGCTACAGAGACATTGAACTTCCAGACAACGAACAAAATAAACACAGCTGCGATAAAGTAATCTTAGACGAACTTCTGATATGAAACCTGTAAATATGCGAGAACGTGTTGACCGAAGGCTGGTTCAGGGTTTTATTGGAGCAAAATATAAATTAGGTCTCGGTAAAAAAGAATTATATGATGATCTTGCTTTAGAGACGCTAGCGTCTGAGCTACATATACTTTAAAAAAAAAGTTTCCGCGACGTAAAGTTGTCGCAAATGCCGTTGATGATATCTGGGCGATAGATTTAGCTGATGTCTCAAATCTAGGTCAGTTTAATGTTGGCGCCGATGGCGCTCCAAAGAGATATCTTTTTAATGTTGTAGATGTTTTTAGTAAATACGCGTTTAGTATACCCGTTTCGGATAAAACAGGGACATCGATGACTGATGCGCTAAAAGAAATTATTGTTAACACAGAAAGAAAACCAAATAGAATTTGGACTGATCATGGAGCAGAATTTTTTAATAAAAACTTTGAACAGTTTTTAGAGCAAAATAACATTAAAAAATATGTTAGAGGAAATGAGGGAAAAAGCGTCATCGTTGAAAGATTTAATCACACGCTCAACGAAAAAATCCACAAGTATTTGACAGCTAAAAATACGAGTAAATATATTGACAATTTACAAAAAATTGTTGACGAGTATAATAACACGAAACACAGATCCATTTCGCTAGGCGTAAGGAAAATGTCGCCAAACGACGCCATTGCAAATCCAATATTAGTAAACGAAAATATGTACCACAGACATAAATTTAAAGTTGGTGATAAAGTTAGAATTTCTTTGAAAACATTTGAAAAAGGATATACTCATAACTGGAGCGAAGAAGTATTTGTTGTTGATAAAGTACTTTAAACAATACCAGTTACATAATCGTTGAAAGATTTATTAGGTGAACCTATAACTGGTAGTTTTTACGAGCAAGAACTTCAGAAAACAGAACAAGATATATTTGTTATTGAAAAAGTTATTACAAAGCGCGGCAACAAATGTTTAGTCAAATGGCGTGGATATAGCGATAAATTTAATAGCTGGATACCAACTAAGTCGATCGAATAATATTATTATAAATTTCTTCGTATTTTATTAGTACGGATTTACATTTTACTGGTTTACATAAAGAAATTAAATGTAATTTTCTTGCATCATCGACTGACATTAAATTAAATATTTTAAAAAAAATAAAATCGTATTTTATATTTCTTTGTTGTCCAGTTATTTTTACATTTAAAAAGGGTTTTATAAGCTGCCAAAATATTTGATGCTCTGTGATAGTAAAAGTAAATTTTATTATTTTTTTAGCAATATGGTGCTTAACATCATATCGCCCAGTTGTTGGTCTGCTTAATTTTTTTTACTAACAACAACATCATCTTCTTCTTCTTCATAGTTATGTAAAATATCTTTTTCAGTATAACCAGCAAATCTGTCATTAGTAATATTTTCTAATGTAAAATTTTAAACTGAAACAAAATCTCCCGAATATAATTAAGCCAGTCTCTCAATTAAGTTCATTATTATAATATATCTTTTGTCTAATTAATAAATAATAAGATGTTTGGAGAAATAAAATATGATCAAAGAGTTAATATATTAAATCACAAAAAATTAGCTGAGGCATTTCGAAATTGTTTGTTGGGACATAGTTTTTTATTTTGTTGATGTTATAATAACATTAGGCGAATCTGACAGATTTTTTTTAACAGCAGCAGAAAAAAAAACTTAATACAGATAAAATGATGACATTACGATTTAATCGCGACGATGTTATGGAATTTAGTCATAATTGTCTTACTCGAAATTATGTAGAAAATATCATTAGTTATCGTATTTAAAACTAAATCAATCAAATGTCAACATTGACGTTGCTGATTTTGTTACATTATCAGCTACAAATTTTACTGCACTTGAATGAATTTTATGATATTTTGCCGCAGATGTCATTGATTTAAATTTCATTTCTTCTCCAGTTTCTAGATTTATTGAAATAACTGATCTTTTTAGATTTTTAAAATTATTACCACCACCAATTCCTCTTCTAGTATTTTCTTTTCATGTAACTATATCTAAATTTTCCAAACGATTATCTGTTTTAATACCATTTTTATGATCAACAACTAAAATATTAGGTATTAGTCCGTTAAAAGTTTCAAACACAAAACGATGAGATTAATAATAAACAAAATTAGTTTTTGTTCCACGTACATTAACACCAAGATATCCACTGTTCTGCAAATTTCCAACAACTTTTTTTGTTCTTATATGTCTAATATTTCCCTTATCATTTGTCTCATATAGATCAAATACTGGATGAAGTTGAAATTCATTTTGTAATGATAAATTTTCAATATTATCATCAGCAATTGCGCTATTTACTCTGTATACTCGTTGTCGTTCCTTAATATCATCGTAAAACAAAGTATAAATAAAATCTTTTCTAAACATTTTAGTCCTTTCTGCATTATCGCCTTTTACTGAAATTAATACACCAGCTGGTGTTGATATGCCAACAGATTTTTTAGATTCTATATTAATAACAGAACCTAACGTATTTGCTGCATATAAATTGCACTTTGGGTGTACATGATAAATTTCTTGCTCTTCCGATGTCAATCTCAGATATCTCAAAATTTCTGTCATTATACTATAAGGTTTTTCATATTTCTAATTTAAAAAAAATTCAATTAAATATAAAATATTACTATATATATAATGTTAAAATTGCGAGATATTGCTAAAAAGAACATTATCAAATCAGAAAAAATTGCTTCAGCATTTTCAGGTTATGATAATAGGTACAAATTTGATAATCAAAATGTTTTAGCAAATTTTAGCTCCACAAGTTTATTTCATCTTTTGCAACCAGTTATAGCTCAAGAACTTGCGACTCATAAAAGTATCAAACTTATAGTACAATATCATACGATTTTATCAAAGTTACACGCAGTTGATGATGTACTTGATGTAATTTTTGAAACAAAAGTTTTGACAGCGAAATTTCGGAACCATATTTAACAGCTAAATCGAGAAAAATATTAACTGCAACAGACATTGCCATGGTCGCCGATGAAATACATCAAGAAATAAAGAAAAAATTAGAAGAATTTACTGCATCAAGATCGGGTTCGAAATTTGAAATGATGAAAGAAGTTTTATTTCACACAGCAAAATATAACGTACTTCGCGGTAGTTTGTACGTCAATCTCCCTCAAAAAATTAAAAACAAAAGATGCTGTATAAATGTCAAAAACAATGATGACAAATGTTTTCAATGGTCAATTTTATCTGCAAAACATTCTCAGTGTGATCACCCCGGCAGAATTGAAAAGTATTTGCCATACAAAGACGAACTAAATTTTTTAGGAATAACTTTTCCAGTAGCAGAAAATCATATATCAAAGTTTGAAAAACAAAACAATATCTCAGTAAATGTTTTTGGACTAAATGAGAAAGAAAATGTTTACCCCAGATATATCTCAGAAAATGCTACACAATTGACAATAAATTTATTATTTTATCAGGGACATTACTGTTGGATAAAAAAACTTTAACGGATTAGTTGGCAGACAGTATAGTAAAAATAAAAATAAAAAATATTTCTGTTATAGATGTCTGCATGGTTTTTCTAGCGATGGAATACTGCAGGAGCATCTCAAATACTGTGTCAACGTTCAAAGAATAACTGTGCCTGGCGAAAAAGAAAAAATATTAAAATTTAAAAATTATGATCATAAACTAAATATTCCTTTTGTTATTTACGCTGATTTCGAGTGTCTACTCGTTCCTGTGGTTGGAGCAGAAAATAATCCGAGTAAATCAAGTACTAGAAAAATACAACAACATATTCCTTGCGGAGTAGCTTATAAAGTAGTTTGTTGCGCTAACGATAAATTTTCAACTCCGATAAAGTTATATAGAGGTGAAAATCCTGCCGTATGGCTATTAAAAATTTAATAGACGAAGTTAATAAAATTTCTAACAGATTATTTAAAACAGCTCCGATGAAAATAACGTCTAAACAACAACTCGATTTCGATGAGGCAATTAATTGTCATGTTTGTGAAAAGTTGCTGGTAGAGTTCAACGGAGTCCGTGATAAGGTGCAAGATCATTCTCATTTGACCGGCCAATATCGTGGAGCAGCTCATAACAGCTGTAATTTAAAATTTCATGCTCCAGATTTTATTCCTGTAGTTTTACATAACTTTCGTGGCTATGACAGTCATATCATTGTAGAAGCTTTTGGTGATGAAAATATTAAAGCTAAACTAAAATTAAATAACGTAATAAAATCTATTCCAAATAATTCTGAAAAGTATATGTCGGTGACGCTCGGTAAATTACGTTTTATTGACAGTCTGCAATTTATGGCAGCATCATTAGATGAGCTTGTTAAAGGTTGCAGTAGTTTCGCTAACTTAAAAAGTTGCTTTGGTGAAAACTATATCAATTTGACTAAAAAAAGGTATCTTTCCTTACGAGTATCTCGACGATTGGAGCAGATTTAATGAAGCTCCTCTTGCCGATAAAGATAAATTTTACTCGCAACTCAAAAATGAAAATATCACAGATGACGAATACAAATATGCACAAGATATTTGGAATAAATGTAGTTGTAAAACATTTGGTGATTATCATGATCTATATTTGAAAACAGATGTATTATTGCTAGCAGATGTTTTTGAAAGTTTTCGTCAAGTTAGTCATAAAAATTATGGACTAGACCCCTGTTGGTATTATTCCTCACCTGGTTTGTCTTGGGACGCTCTCCTAAAAACAAGTAAGATAGAACTGGATCTCTTAACAGATGTGGATATGTTTAACTATATTGAAAAAGGTATCAGAGGCGGAATTAGCGTTATAACAAAGAAATATGCAGCTGCTAATAACAAATATCTGAACAATTATGATAAAAAATCTCCCATCCAATTATATTATTTATCTAGATTGTGTGAATTTGTATGGCTGGGCCATGTCAGAGCCAATGCCATGTAGTGGATTTCATTGGATAACTCCAGATCAATTTCTTAAAGAAACTGAAAAAGATTTACCTCGAAAAATTATTATTAATTTTTCCGATATTTCATACTTCGTTGAAGTTGATCTAGATTACCCTAGTTCGCTACATGATGTACATAACGATTATCCGTTTTGTGCAGAGTCAATGATGATTAATTATAGTTTATTATCGCCTGAACAACGAGCAACGACAACAGCAAAAAATTCGATTGTTAATAAGTTAGTTCCAAATTTGTTAAATAAAAGAAATTACGTTATGCATTACAAAAATTTAAAAGAAGCAGTAGATGCTGGACTAATTCTGAGAAAAGTCCATCGCGTGCTAAAGTTTAATCAGTCGAGGTGGATGGCAAATTACATTGATTTATATACGAAACGTCGTGCTGTGGCTAAAACCGAATTTGAGAAAAACTTTTTCAAGTTAATGAACAACTCGGTGTTTGGAAAGACAATGGAAAACATTAGAAAAAGAGTTTCTATCGAAATTGTAAATTATATAAGTCGCAGAAATAAATTAGTTAACGATGATGGTTTTGTTAGCATGAAAATATTTAATGAAAATCTTGTTGCAATACAACGACGAAAGACAAATTTAAAGTTAAATGAACCGATTTATGTTGGTGCAGCTGTACTTGATATATCAAAGTGGCTGATGTACGATTTTCACTATAATTTTACCAAAAAGCAGTGGCCAGATTCAGAGTTGCTATTTACTGATACAGATTCGCTAGTTTATAATATAAAATGTGAAGATGTCTATCAGGATATTTACAATAATAAAAATCTATTTGATTTATCCGATTATCCAGCATGTAGTGGATTTTACGATAATTCGAATAAGAAAGTTATTGGAAAAATGAAAGATGAATTTATGTTTATGGCAGTTAGGGAACTTGTTGGACTAAAGAGTAAATGTATGCTGTCATATTAGATGACAATAAACTTACAAAAAAAGCAAAAGGTATTCCTCGAGGATATCTGGAAAAGATGATGAATTTTGACGATTTTAAAGCAGTGCTAAACAGTAGCGTCAGTTTTATCAAAACAAATGTTATCAGAACAAATCATCATAAACTTGAAACGAATACAATTATAAAACGTGGACTAAGTAATTTTGATGATGAAAGGTATTACAGGGACGGAATTAATACACTAGCACTTGGACATTATGCAAGTAATTGTCTAAACATCATAAATAATGTTCGAAAATTTAACATTAGTCGATGGAGTTAATAGCAAAATAAAAACGTAATGGTTAATAACCAGCAATTATCATTTGAATTTAACGATGAAAGTTCAGGTATTTGTTTTAGTAAATTTGACAGAATCAAACTCTCCCTTATCAGATCAGACGATAGCAAATATTTTAATTATCTCGAAAGTTTGTGACACGAGCTTGCACTAAAATATGACAATTTTCATGATCCGATCAGCCAACAGCAGTATAGAAAAATCAACATAGACTTGGACAGGTGGAAGTTTTTTCAAAAAGTAGTAAGTATCTTCTCAGTAAGATAGCAATGAAAGAACTATTTGAATGTCGTCGTAAAGTATCTGGCAGAATTAAATTTTATTTGTACAATCATGACAGTACATTGTCGTTAATAGCGACAGTTGAGACACTGTTTATTGGTCAAGAAATATAACTCTGTATACTATATATGTTTTTAAAGGGGAGATGATACTGTTCCAGCTAAGTTTAAAATCTTTTGTAGTTATCGAACATAGCATATATACTGCAACACTTGTTTCGTATTTTTTTTTTTGGCTAATGAAATGTATCTGAAATCTGATGGTAATTTTAAGACCTACAAATCCTGGTAGCAGTTCTGTATTATGACTAGCAATTCCTCTTGCATAGATAACATAGTTACTGTAGATTCTCGCTTATAAGTTATGTCCAACTGCATAGACCTAAATATGCTGTCGTATAATGCACCAGAAGATCTTAGTCTGCACAGTTTTGCTAGAAGTAATCAGTTAAACAAACAAGATAAACTCTGATCTACAGGCGCATAATGCTATGACAGATCTTTATCTTTCTGTCTGCAGTTTAGCCTCGACTTGTAAGCGAGTACATATGGTATATCATTTACCTAAAAACCAAGTCATACAGAATATTGATTATTTCTCGCAGTAATGTAGTCATTCAGCCAGCTCATTGACTTACTGATTAGTATCCTTGGCAACGGTCGATCTTGTATTCAGCCAACATTAGGATTTCGTTTTTCTGTACAATATAAAATCAAAAATCATGTTTTTCTCCATTTATTTATAATAATGTTTTCAAAATCAGAAAATATAATGCAAAATTTCGTGTTTTCAAAATCAGAAAATGTAATGCTCTTTGGTAACTATATAATAATTTTTTTAACATATATACATAAGGAAGTCCGGACCGATTGCTAACGCGCTGAATTTTTCATACTCAAGGTCCGTGGTTCGATTCTCGTGACCGGCACATTGTCGGCGAGGGCGATTTTAATGCCAAAATTCTCTTATTTAGTGGGGCTCCGCCTCCCCGTCTACGTTTCAATAGAACATTTGTACACTCTCTCATCATGTCAACACGTGGTGGGTGTACTTTTGCACTCCCCGGGTTGATTATGGGGGAGAGTGTGCAAATTTCTGTTGAACGTAGAGAAGACCTGTTTGTATGTGTTGTCCTAGAGATAAGTTTATGTGTAACTGTGCTGTCCTAGAGATAAGTTAGTTAGTTCTTAAAATTAAGTTTATATGTAACCTCTGATCCTGCTAGGATGTTCTTTGACAACCTAGGGGGTCACATGGGGTTGTGCTGTCCGTAAGATAAGTTTATATGTAACTGTGCCGTCTACACAAAAAACCTTGTATATAATTGATGTAAATATTACTGTAAATATATGTAAATACGTTACTGTAAATACGCTTGCTGTAAATACTCTTGCTGTAAATACGCTACGGTAATTAAGATTCTGTGTTTTGTGCTGTCCGTAAGATAAGTTTATATGTAACCTCTGATCCTGCTAGGGTGTCATTTGGCAACCTAGGGGATCACATGGGGTTGTATAAAACTGTGCTGTCTGTTTCGTCTGATTTCGAATTTCCTCTGATCCTGCTAGGATGTCATTTGGCAACCTAGGGTGTCACATGGGGATAAACTGTGCTGTCCTAGGATAAGTTTATATGTAAACTCTGATCCTGCTAGGATGTTCTTTGACAACCTAGGGGATCACATGGGGTTAAACTGCTGTCTGTTTCGTCTGATTTCGAATTTCCTCTGATCCTGCTAGGATGTCATTTGGCAACCTAGGGGGTCACATGGGGATTAATTCAAATGCCCCTGAACTTGCTAGGATGTTGTTTGACAACCTAGGAGTTTACATGGGGTTGTGTTGTGATTATATGTTTTGTAAAAATATTTTATTATTATGATTTCGAAATAATTTTTATTTTTACTGTTTTATTTATAGTAGTATTATCGTTATCAAATAAAATATCAACTATATTGTCAATAAATGTCATCACATCATCTACCCAACCTCTTATTCGTTCGTCATTTTCAATAGCGAATAACCATACTGATCCATATTTTGGTGATATATGGTAACCAACTTTTTTAATACAATTGCTTATTATTTTAGGTTTTATACCAGTATAGCATGAGGCTGCTCTAATCGAATTAAATCTCTTACAAAATTTGTTTGGCAGATCAAATCCAACATGTCTCTTTGATTGACAGAAGGACATTATATATAATATTCCATTGTTTAATTTGAAATTTCTAGAGGTTAAAGACACTATTAGTAGTAGAGTAAGGTGAGTTGTTCCTAATCCCAGAGACCTCCTACCCTGGACAAAACATATTTTGTCAGAAATATGAAAGTCATCATTTTAAGCTAAATTAAGGATGCTGACAAAAATTTTAACGTATAAAGTTTTGGGGGGTAGGGGGTCTCTGGGATTAGTAACTTTACCTTACTTTACTACTCTAGTGTCACAAAATTAATGGTCAACAAATTGCTATTTCAACACACCACCGAGACATTAGTTCCAGACTAGTCTCAATTACACCAATGAATGAAATTCCATGCACTACTGTATTTATAACAACAATCAAGTGGTTATCATACGTGAACTCATATATAGGTCGGAGAATTCTCACGGATTCTCGCATCTCAACTAAAATAAGGCATGAAATTCTAGATACATAATTTCCTATAATAAACGAGACTATACGTTCAAACAAATCGTCAATGTTTATATAAAGAAAAATATCATTGTACGGACTCATATAAACGAACTCAAAACAGGTATACCATATCAAGAAATTAAATCTACGAACTTAAACAAATAAATCCATGCAAATACAAGGAAATAAATCAAACAAATCATCATAGTAGTATCAATGAATTACATAAGATTGTTGTAAATACCTTGTTTTCTCAAGCTCTCACTTCCAGAACGTGTCTGTCAATTTTTCCAGACAATTGCTTTCCCTGGATGATTTAACGAGTGAATTTCTTCTAAATTCGACCCGGAGTCCTCTACCTTTGTTTTCTCTCGCAGAAAATGGTGTCGACTGATTTTCAAATTTGCTATTTGCACATAAAACTGAAGAGTTTTCATGTGAAACCACGCCCCCTTCACAGCGTGACCAATCTGGATGAAACACGTTTCCCGCCCGAACTATGCTGAACAATGCCGTTCGTCTGACAAACCTTGATTACCCAACTGATTCCTGGTAACTTTCAGAAATGACAGTTTTTCATACCGATCAGAATTTGACCCCTTTCCCGGTCAGTTTAAACAAACGTAGCCTTATCAAAAATCGGTAAACTCGTGACAGAGACTGTACCAATCCGTTCATTATGGCAATTTAAACGCGCGCAGATATCCATAAATCTAATTAATCGTACGCGTGTCCAACTAAATGTGTTCTACCGAGATCAACAGAAAAATTTGCTCCATTACAGTTACCAACACAAAAAATAACCGACCCACCAATATGTGGCAGAGAAGTTCTTGCTGTACTTGACGAGATTTCAGTATCGTCAGCACCACCTCATAAAGTTGTGCACGAGTGCACCGTTAACCAGCATCATTCGTTTTAACAACTATTATATTGTATTGTATAATGGTAGATATTTACGGAAGATTAGCTAAGACTAAAACCAAACAAAAACCAGATGAAGACTTACTCAAACAAGTAACAAAACAGATCAGTGACGAAATATCTTACCTGCTCAATCTTGCCAACGTTGATCCTGGTGAACTTGTAGTATTTCAAAACAGTGAAGGAAAATTGATGACGAGTAATATTTCAATCAGCGATATCATTGTTCGTAACAGGGCAACACGAGAAAGTCTCGTTGCCGTGTATGACAGAGAAGGAAAGGTTGTCCCTAGTGTTCTTACTCCCTCGTCGATTCGAAATAGTATAGGTGAACGATTATTAAAAACCGGTGATATGATGACGGTATTCTAAACATGAACAACAATAAATTTACCAACGTGGGAGAACCAACAGATAATCTCAACGCTGCAAGAAAAAAGAAAAAAAAAATACGTCGACGATAACAACATTCCGATGACAACTTTGTTGTCGACAATCAGTGATGGAATGACCGCATTTAGAACTGAATTTTCTAATCACGTACAACTGTTTCTGAATTTTCGCAGAAATATAAACAGAACTATTAAAGACTTTTTTGGAACTCCACCAACCGTTGATATTAAACTCACCGACGTTAACACAAAACTCAACGATATTGTCAGTGGAATTCCTATTATCGTTCAAAAAACTAATCTGATTAAAATTCCTCACCAGCAGATTAACAATATTGTATACACAGTATCATCAGGATCATCAACATGGTCACAGCAAAATAACACTATCAAACATACCGCGGAAGTAACTGGTTTGTATAGGATGTCCGTGTTTAGCTCTGTAAAATTTAGGATATTTACCACGTATCCATGGTGTCATTCAACCGATAATGTTTCTGGAACTGTGTCTGTAGTGTTAAATAAAGATACCGAAGAAACGTTTATACTGGAACGATCTGATAAAAAATTAACTGCAGCGTCTTACTGGTGGTGTCTTGAATTTGTCGCTGAAACACCTCAATTGATTACTTAATACTTCAGAATTTTGAATTAGTCGCGTTAATCTACTTAATAATAATGATCAACGCTAACCAACACAGATACAATCAAGAATGTGAGTGTCAAACCAAACTGAAAAAAATGATTGATGAATACGACGCAGAAGTAAAAAAATATCGCAGACGCGCAGTTGTTATCGACGTAGTTGTTTATTCGGCATCTGCGATCATCGCTGGAACTGGTGTAATTTTATCCGTGGTAACGATGACGTCACCGGCAGTTGTAACAATTTGTGTTTCAGCTGCAACAACAATTGCTGGTATCCTTAGCATCATCGCAAAAAAAATATTGACGTGTACAGCCGCAAAATTACACGAGTACACGTTAAAACTGCACGCGGTAACGTGCGCTTACTCAAACTTATCATCGTTGATTTCTTCGTGCCTCACCGACGGTATAATTACCGACAACGAGTTTGCAGCGATAATGGAGATTTACAACGAGGCATTAGAACCAGATTGTTCACAATCAAAGATGGAATTATAATTAGTAGATTGAAATTGATAATTAAATAATGTCGTCGTCGCAAGAACTACTACAACAGATAGTCACCTATACAGCACCGCTGAAAACAACGATGATATCAACCAGTTCAACTAATCCTGAATTTAATGTTGTTTTTCCAACTGCATTTCCAGTAAAAGAAATAGCACTAGCTCAATTACGAGTTTACTATACTTGGCCCAATATCAGATCAGCATCGTTTGCTGGACTTCCCCCGAATAACTCGCTGGTATTTGCAAATAAGACCAGCGACGATGGAACTCCAGATTGGCAAGTTGTATGTGTACCCACGGGCAGTTATCAAATCGAACAACTCAAAGAAGAATTCCAGCGCAGAATTAAATCTATCACCGGAAAAGAATCCAAGATCGTCATTACCGTCCACGAACCAACGTTGTCGTCGGCGATAGAAATTCTTTCACAGGACTACGTCGTAGATATATATCAAAGTTCGATCAGATCTGTACTTGGATGGCCTGATGTAGCGCCGGATTATGCTGGACCACCAGAACCAAACCGGGATGAATTCGTTACGAAACAAGAAGATTATTCAAAATAATTCAGTTATCAAAAAACGCCACGTGAATACACCGACGATAAAACTGTTCAAGTTTCTATTGCTATAAAATATGATGACCAACGTCGCAGACAAGATATAAATTTCTTACTGAAAGACTTAGTACGGGATTACCTGTCAGCATAAATTATTTAAAATCTTACTCGGACGATATCAAGTCTGAGTATGCAGGATTTCTTAGCAGTCTAAAGAATTTATTTTCAAGTATTACCACGCACTACTCCCAGGACACAAAAAAAAAACAGATCATTGAAACAATAATAATCTTGAATACAATTGCGGAACATCTTAACAATTCTAATAGAGAAATTATACTTTTCTTCATAAATATTGAAACACATTAAGTTGCAAAATATTTTAAAATAACTGAACAACAATTACAAAAATTTATATTTCCAGAATTTGACAATACTGAACTAAAAAAATCAATCGATGATGTAATCAGCAAAACTTTCCAAAACTTCAAGAATCATGGAGAAAAATATCTCCACCACCAGGAATTCTCCGATACAACAACGATCCGTACGGGGTGGCAGACATGTCTCGCCTGGAATTGTAAATATAACACCAACGATCGCAGTCAATCTAGTATGTGATGCCATCGATGGCAGCTATCAAGTAGATTTACAGCAATCTAATCAAGCCCAGCAAGTAATACATTTTATACACGTTTACCCCTCGAGTCCCCCCAGGGTATTTAATTGTATCGGAGCCAATCAACGTTGTTTATCTGCGTGTGCATAATCCACTGTTATCGCGGATATATTTTAAGCTTACTGATCAATCTGGACACCTTTTGGATTTACTCGGAGAATCACTGAACGTAAATTTATATGTGAGATTATAGATCTTACGTTAGTAGATCTCGCTTCGTGGAACAAAGAAAAACAGAATAAATATTACTATTAGAATAAAAAATAAATAATCTGATTCTGAGTAGAATATTTATGATGGATTGTTTTTGGGTTTTTTTTGGCTATTATCAGAATAAAAAAATATTGTTATTATTATTATTATTATTATTATTATTATTATTATTATTATTATTATTATTATTATTGTCTGATTCTGAATAAATAATCTGATTCTGAGTAAATATTTTTCTTACTGTATTTTAGCTGGTACCACAGTCACAGTGACAGAGCCAGTTTCGTCGTCGTCACTTTCATTTTCACTTTCACTGTGGGACGAGTAACACTCTTTGCTATCCTTTGCAAGGAACTCTTCCGCGGCTTTACTCGCTGTCATAATCTCGTTCACTTGTCTTATACGAGCATTTACTTTCTTTTTTGGTTTGTACTTGTGAGATAATTTTGACCTAAATTTTTTCGATTGAGCTTGCAAGAGGGACAAATAATTTTACCTGATCATCTGTAACTGTAGCCAACGACTGCAACATTGCCAGCTGAATCGACTTTACAAATCTGTAATCGGATGGTAGTGTATACCTGTTCTCGGATTTTCGAAATTGTAATGATTCAAAATCGCACATAATTTTTTCAGGATTAAGTTCATCAGAAATTTTTATACCGTCATGTTGTAATTGCTTAATGGCAACAACAACAGCATTAATATTTTCTTTATTCATTATATAATAAATATTTATTTAAAATAAAAATAATTCTGAATCAGAATTAATATAATTATAAAAGTATTTCTGAATAATAAAAATAAAAATAATTCTGAATAATAATACTAAAAATTTGAATCAGAATTAATATAATAATAAAAATAAAAATAAAAATCTGAATCAGAATTAATATCATAATAAAAATGAAAATATTTCTGAATCAGAATTAATATAATAATAAAAATAAAAATCTGAATCAGAATTAATATAATAAAAAAAAAATAAGAATATTTTCATGAATCTGCAGAATTCTGAGAAATCTGAACAAATTTCACAAATCCGATGGGGTATTTGCACGATTAAATTAAGTAATTCAAACAAATTTCACAAATTCTGAAGGGGTATTTGCACGACTAAAATCGAGAAATCTGAACAAATTTCTTAAAATCTGATAGGATATTTACACGATTAAATCAAGAAACTCAAACAAATTTCTCTGATTTCAATATTATAATAAAAAAAAAATAAAAATATTTCTTTGAATCTGTAAAATGAGAAATCTGAACAAATTTCGCTGATTTGATGGGGTATTTACACGATTAAAATTGAGGAATTTGAACAAATTTCGCTGATTTTGATAGGGTGTTTGCACGATTAAATCGAGAAACTTAAACAAATTTCTCTGATTTCAATATTATAATAAAAAATAAAAATAAGAATATTTCTATGAATCTGTAAAATTATGAGAAATCTGAACAAATTTCGCTGATTTGATGGGGTATTTGCACGATTAATCAAGAAATTTGTTTGAATTTCTTAAAATCTGATGGGGTATTTACACGATTAAAATCGAGAAATTTAAACAAATTTCGCTGATTTTGATAGGGTGTTTGCACGATTAAATCAAGAAATCTAAAGAAATTTCATAAATTTTATTATTATAATAAAAAATAAAAATAAAAATATTTTTATGAATCAGAATTAAAATAATAATAAAAATATTTCTGAATAATAAAAATAAAAATAATTCTGAATCTGAAATAAAAATTTACAAAAACATATAATCACAGCACAGCCCCAAGTGAACTCCTAGCTTGCTAAACGACATTCTAGCAAGCTCAGGGGCATTCGAATCAATCCCCATGTGAACACCTAGGGTGCCAAACGACATCCTAGCAAGCTCAGAGGATACACATAAACTTAATTCTAACTTATCTCTAGGACTTAACTAACTTATCTCTAGGACTTAACTAACTTATCTCTAGGGACAACACACACATAAACTTAATTCTAGGGACGGCACATACACAAACGGGGCCTTCTCTACGTTCAACAGATCATGTACACTCTCCCCCCATAATCAACCCCGGGGAGTGCAAAAGTACACCCACCACGTGGTGACATGGTGGGAGAGTGTATTTCTCTGTTGAAGTTCGAGGGCTGGCGGAGCCCCACTATTAAGAAAAATTTAGTATCATACCTCTCCATCGACAATGTGTCTGCCATGGGAATCGAACCCCAGGCCTCAGTATCAGAATCCAACGTTCTTAACACTGTACCACAGTCCCATTCTTGCAAGTACAATGTTCGGAAATTACTATAATGTTACCTATGCTAGCGCGCTGGTAACTTATGTAAACTCCTACGCACGTTTTAGCTGTGATTTCGCACACGTTTCAACTAAATAAACTGTAGTGTGGGTTTATTTTAATTTCACACACATTTTAACTGAATACAAAGTGGAAACAGATGTTGCGTGATGTAAGATCTAAAAATAACCTAACTGGAAATTTCACATATATCTACTGATCACATATACAAGCAAAATAATATGAGTTTATAAACCCTAGCCGACAAAAATACGGTCAAAATACAATTTATGAAAGGTAAATACAGATCACTGACTGCAGACAATAACAAAACAAAAAAGAAAAAAAAGAATCGCTGTCTCGTTAGTTGTTTCATACGAGCGTTCACACGTCACGCAATAACAAGCGGGACAACTACGCAGTTACTCTAACAGCGATGACAGAGTTATCTCGCTTCAGATGTATGATATTCAAACGTGATTCACTGCTTGAATTTCTTTGAAAATGCCGATTTTCTTGTATTATCTGCGACAAATTGTACCGAACTCGGGATAATATCAAAATATTTAGCAGCCGCGTTTATTGATTGAAATTTTATTTCTTCACCAGTTTCTGCGTTTACAGATTTAACAGTTCTCTTTCCAACCATTTTGTGCATACCCGTCTCACCAAGTCTACAATTCTGCCTTTGCGTAATGGCTTGCAAATTTGATAAAGAATTATTTTTTTGATTTCGATCAATATGATCTATCATAAGTCCATCTTTGATTATTCCATAATAACATTCGAATACAAATCTATGTGATAAATATTATTTTTCCCAACACTAAACATGAAATACCCAGTATTACTAACAAAACCGACTGGTTTTTGTAGTCGACAGTTCCTGATTATACCATCACGAGATGCTTCATAATTTTTAATGATGGGATGTGTTACAAATTCATTTTGCTCCATTTATATACTAATATTATTTGTCTAAATTGTTATTTTGAAAACCTGGCGAGATAGTCTTCGGCGGTTTTTATGGGAGACGCGACATTTTTTTTTTATCATAATATCGTTTCAGCTCTCTATATTTTTGACCACCACATTGCACACATAACCGTGTTTCTCCTCTGACTCCAACACCGCACCGCAAGCACGATTTTGATCCTACACTTCCACGCCGAAAACTTTGCATGTGGTAACGACAGAATTCATTTACGCATGCGCGGTTACACGGTGTTGTAAATCCTATCATTAACCAATGGCATTTATTGTTTGCTTGGATCATTATATGTATAATTAATGTTTAATTAAACACATATTTTTGCTTTAATTATAATATGGAGGAACTAGGCGCAATTAAGCCTTCTAGAGCTAGATTTGATGTTGACAAACTGTCGAAACCAAAATTTAGTTTTTCGATGCAAGATTTGGCGCTGATGAACAAGGATATAATTAATCGTATCAGCGAAGCCAAGAAGGAATTTCACGACGATGGTGCAGTTCATGCGTGGTCAACATTTAATATTAGAAATGTTGTCGATGCTAAAATGAATGATTCGCGAGCAAGAAACATCATTAACTACCTCGATGATCAGCGATATTTTATTCAGATAAAATTTATTGTGCAGACAGACGATGAAGTTTGGATTTTCCGTGACAAACGTGACCCTGTCCGCGTGACCGTTGGAAGTAGCATCGTCACGTTGAATAAAAATTCCAAACCAGGCATTGACAAACCATATTACGAACGAGCGTATCCTGTGACTGCAGTTGTTTATGCGTTACATCCGCTGAATGATAAACCTAGCGTTGATGATCTCAAACCAATGAAATTTTCTCGCTTAAATTGTGTAGCTGAGCGAGTTACAGAACACTTCACAAAGTGATACGTGGAAACGGTTTAACGGCTCTAAGACGTAAAAAAATAAATACGTGGGCAGAAACAGTTAAAGATACCGGAGTGTCTATTAGCGCCGTTGCTGAGCTGGGAAAGAAATTAAAATTCCCAATAACAGTGAAGACGTTAACCGGAGAGATCTTATACAAATTGAAACATGAATCAAGGAGAGCTCCGATAACGATTATTGATCATAACTCACACGCATGGACATCGGCCGTAACAATATTTCCTTGAGACAGAACAATTAGATTTTATAATGATTACATATTTGGTTTTATCAACGATATCAGTAAAAATGACCTTGTATCTGTTTGGCTGTTTCAAAGTTCCGATGATGGAAATTACGATCAGTTTGTAAGGCCTAGCGGAGAAATTTTTCGTGCAAAATCACTCCACGACGAAATGAAAAATCTTGCGTTGAAATACACGAACGATAATGATGTTATCGAACAATTACTGAATAACTGTTTTACCGTTCCATCAGTTGCTGCTCACTTTGCTCAGGAGAACAATTCATGGAGATCTACACGATTGGAATTTCTTGTTGATATTCAACGTAGTTGTATCGATTACGGACACGGCGGATTATGGAATAGTAAATATGATTATAGCGACGTTATCTCGGTTGATATGGTAGCATGTTATCCTGGAAGTTTTCTTGGATACGGAGAGTGTTCTGAATACTTTAAGAGATTTGGTCATTCAACACACGAGATGACCAGAGTTGCGGTAAATGGACCCCTGCCAGATTTTGACCTGACTTGATTTGCTTGTATAGAGTCATTCGAGTTTGCACAAAATCTCAATCCGATTACTTATGCTTGTTTTGGAAGAGATTTCTCAGGAAAACAATGGGCTCCAATAGTACTATTACGATACATGCTTGATGTAAAAATATTGATATCGTTGAAAGTAAATGAAGCAATTATATCATATCATTCACAAAAACAAATTTGGTTGCCACAACAAAAGAAATATTCTGATGATGAAAATCCTGATATGACTGATTATGAAAATAAAGTTGCAAAAGATCTCGGCAGAAAAATAATAGGTGAGTTTACTCAGGGTGGTGCGTATGATCATAAACGAACGTATACGAGGTTAATCATAGATGATGCAGAACTCGATTTTATAATTGCTGATACAACGGAGAGAAATATATTTATAAGCCGGAGTAATGCTTGTTTATCGAACGGAACTAAATTAGGTACAATTGTGAGTTACACTGATGGCGAGTCGCCGCAATTTACTCATTTAAGACCTTCGATGCTCGCGTACGTTTCAATAAACTTATTATCAATGATAAACAGATTTGTTGATACCGCGGTTAGAGTTGCCAAGGATTCATTTTATATAAATAAAAAATATTTGGATTTGCTAGATAAATTACTTGGTACTGGTGAATGGGGATCATGGAGAATTAAACAAGAAAATATATTTAGTTATTCTGAATCTGCCGACGTTGAAATTATGGAAAAATATTACAAAAATAACAATCAAATATCAGCATCGACAGCACCATCTGTATATGATCCTGTGGCCAGGTATAAAACCGTTTATCTTAATGGATGTGGTGGTTCTGGTAAAACAACACGCGTGATTGAATTATTTCGGAATTTTGATATGGTTGTGCTGACGCCCACACACAGACTCGCCAGAGAAATGAACGAACGAGGGGTAAAATCACAGACGTATCATAGTTTCTTTAGATGGTGCGGACACGCATGGACTCTATCGCGGATGGGTGAGAAATATATTCCTAAGATTATTATCTGGGACGAAATTTGTACGGTATCATTGGAAGTATTAAATATGTTCTTGTTTGACTGTTATTGAAGAATACTGCTGTGATAATGTGTGGCGATCATGGTCAACCGCCACCTTTTGTTGGACAGTCTCCACACGAATGGTTAAAAACGTTTGTAGATTATTACGAAGAAATAAATGATGATCATAGGGCTATTGATGAACCTCTGAAAGAATTTAAAATAGTAATCAGACTGCAGCCAGATAGAATACAGTGCGAAATAATGCGTGGAGCAATTCCAGAAACTGCTATGAATGATTTTTGGAATTTGTGGAGACCAAATGATTTGATAGTTGCAAGTACAAAGATAGTCATAGATACACTGCAAGAGAAATTATTTCTGCAGCACAAGGAAAGATTTTCAAATCTATCTGTACCACTGTGTTATCGACCAGCAGATACTCGACTGCAGAATATTGAAGTTGAAATTCCTGGTGGTGGTAAACAAAATCTTGTACTTAATGATATTATTTTAGTTCCTGTCAGTGCTGTTACGAGCGCGTTAACGATGGATAAATCTCCATGGACGTTAGGATACACTATAACGATTCATTCATCAGAAGGATTAACTATCGCTGACACAAATATTTGGATTATAGATGACAGAATCGAGTGGTCAAATTTAGTTTATCTCGCAGTGTCTCGAGTCAGAAGAATATCTCAGCTGCACAGGATTATTATGGATTGCGTAATAACCGAAGAAATCACTGATGATGTATGCGATAAAGTTGTCAAGAAAAAATTATCTGGGTATCGACAATCTGACAAAAAAAATAAATAACCGCGATTTTGATCTCGACGTTGAATTTATCATGACACTGAAACAACGACAGAATAATCACTGTACAAGCTGTAACTGTAATATGTTGTGGCAGTATTGGAACAATAATCCAAGACAGTTTACCGTTGATAGAATTAATAGTACACACACGCGAAAATTTGATGCTGACCTGTCTTGAATCGACGTAGGGGTGCCAGTTTACAGAAGTAGCAGCAGAGGAGGTGAACAGACCACTTGGCTGAATTGTCATTTGTTTGAAAAACAAAGCTTCCTACGAAAATGAAATCTCAAGGTCGAGAACGCTAAACCAAAACCTCTAATTGACCATGAGATTTCTCTAATTGGTTTGGCTTATCTCGTTACTTTATCTCCGACTCTTTGTTTTTGTTTTATGGTGTGTTTCGTTTACTCGCCGGGTCATTCAATTTTGGTCGTTCATCTCCTCTGCTGCTGTAATTAAATCATTATTATATCAATAATGATTGAAGAACCACGCTCAGCTAGATTAGCTCGAGAGCGACTAGAGTCGATTAAAAAATATTTACCTGTTCGTGATTCTGTTAAGCAACAACTACAATCACGTCAGGAATCTCAAGTTGAATTTGCAGAGGATACAAAACAATTATTTAAACCTATCACAGAAACAACTAAAGGTCTTCTTCCTGTATTAGAAAAAAACTGCTGAAGCAACTGGAAAAATAGCAGAAAGAACAAAACAAACAAAAAGGATTTTACGGGGACTTCCAGCTGATATAGCTGCTGCTCAGCAAATACTTATACCTGAAGGTGCTGAAGCACCAGGCCCTAAACCAAAACTAAAAGATCCAGTTAATGCTGAACTGTTAAATAAATTTAATGAAAATACTGTTAAGGTAATTAAGAATAACATTAAAGACTTACGACAATTAACTGCGTTTGATGTGGATAGTTTTGATCGAAGAGATAAATTAATGAAACCTGAGCACGCCGATGATATTAAATCTCGTGAAAATTGGCAAAAAGCATTATATCGCATACATTATAATATTGAAAGAGTTATAGCTAAGGATACATTATATCAATATTATGCTAATGAAATTGATGATTTAATCCAATCAAAAAGACAAGAAAGAAACAAAATGAAGAACAGAAAAGACAAGAAAGACAAGGGAAAAAAAACTTAAAAAACAAGAAGAAGCAGCAATACCAAAGCGAAAATATACAAGATAAAAACAAACAACTTCTTTAACGCCTGAACTAGAAAAAGAAATAACGGAAGAAATTCTGGAGGAAGAGAAATACAGGCTTCCACCACCGTTAAGAGATAAACCAAGATCTCAAAGTCCTGAATATTTTCCTGAAATTATAGAAGAAGAAACTCCGGATGAATTTTCATCATTATTAAAAGAAAAAGTAGAAAACCTAAAAGAAGAATTAAAACAACCAAAACCTTCTACCGGAAGTGGTCTTATTACTCCATGTCCCAACAATATCCTTGCCGATGTTGAACGACTAGAAATCCTCATTGGAGGAAAACGAGCTGGTAATAATTCCCCAGAAATCATTAATGAAGCAGCTGATATTTGTAAACGATTATTTACAGGTGGCATCATGGATATTAATGTGTATCGGTCTCTCATTAATGAAATCGCCGATGACTACCACAGTGATTAAGTATGTAATTAGATATAAT
Organism: Megalonaias nervosa; assembly: GCA_016617855.1. Taxonomy (NCBI): domain Eukaryota; kingdom Metazoa; phylum Mollusca; class Bivalvia; order Unionida; family Unionidae; genus Megalonaias; species Megalonaias nervosa. Next base: position 41,705 of record JAECUM010033563.1, read on the forward strand.
GACTATAATAAGATGATCATACATAATACTCAACGTAGACCAACTATGGTCAGGGTAATAAATTCACGATTACCAGTATACAAAACGACCTACGGAGATGGACTCGGTGATGTTGTTCAGGGTCTATTTAGAAGGTTAGCCCCAAAAGCAATACCGATTGCAAAGCAACTAGGAATGAAAGCTATTGATGTTGTTCGTGAAAAAGGTATTGGTGCTGTTGGTGATGTTGCCAGTAAAGCATTCTCAGCAATCAAAGATAAACTAGCACGATTAATACGACGAAAACCTCAGCCACCAGTGAAATTACCTAGCACTGAAGTGATGCCCGCAAATGTTAATAAAATAATAAATCAAGCTGCTAATCAAAAACTAGCAGAGTTAGCTGGTGTACCAATGTCAGAAAAAGAAAGAAATATAACCGCTATTCTAATAGCTGGAAGTGGTCTTCGTGTTAGACGATAATAAATATAATAAAGATGTTCAAACGTATATCTGATCCCGCATTCGACATGGACGCACCAATTCTCAAAGATGAATCTGTGCGTGATTATCAGTATTATTCTTATGACGCACGACAGCCAAATCAGCGTGAGCGAACTGAACTGCAAGTTCAGGATACAAGCAGATATTTCTTACCCGCTGAAGCATTTATTGAAGTAGAAGGTGAAATTTTAAAAATAGATAATACTGAATACGCCGCTAATGATAGTGTTGGTTTTGTTAATAATGGTATGGTGGCGTTATTTGACAGCGCTACATACATGATTGACGGAAAACATATTGAATCAATTCAGAAAGACGTTGACGTTGCTACAACAATACTTGGTCTTGCAAGATACAGCGATGATTATTCAAGATCAGCTGGTCCATCAATGATGTTTGTGAAAGATACATCTAATTCTCCAGAGTACCAACAATATGAAATAGGACAACCAAGAAATTTTGCCAGAAACGCCAACGCGGATGTACAAAGTATGATTATTAATGTAGATCCAGATTTCAACTTAGGATTTAGATCACGTCCAGCAATGTTAAAAGGTAATAGAAGAGCATTTTCATGTGCAATTCCACTGTCACATATCTTTGGATTCTGTAGAAATGTCAGAAAAGTCATTTTCGGAGCTAAGCATACAGTTGTACTCGTACGAAAGGCTACAGACGATGATGCAATCTGGCGACCCGCTGGTGATGCTGGTAAAGTAATTCTTACGAAACTTTCATTGTGGATGCCGGTAATGACTCCAACAATACCTGAAGAAGAACGTTTACTATCTTTTATGAGTCAAGGTGGTAAATCAATGTTATCATGGTTGACAATGATCACAGATAGTATTCAAAGCACAATTAACGGTTTATTTACATGGCAAATAGCTTCTCAGCAAGGAATAGCCGCACCAAGGCATATATTTATTGCTTTCAAAGATGCTGCACGAGTAAATTCACAAATACACTGTATAATGATATTTGACGATCTTGGTGTTTCTGAGGTTTCACTGAGGATAAATGGACATCAAGAACCAGCTGAGGATATATTATTAAATTTTGATCAAAATCATGTAGCACGTGCATATCATCGTTTGATGACATTCATGGGACGTGATCAAAATGTTGATTCTGGTCTACAAATATCACAACTGGATTTTACAACGTTGTATCCAATTTATTACTTTTCACTCGAACATTTAGACTTAACTAGACAATCAGTAGTTGATATACATTTTCGAGCTCGTGTGACAATAGGAGCTATTGCTAATTATAGGGCAATCGCTGTTATACTCAGCGATAAATCAATGTTACTTGAAGGTGTTGGTGGACGAATGAAAGTTGTCGATGCTCCGGTAGAAAACATGTAACTAGATCGTTTATGATATAATGTCATATAATCACGTTAGTGTTACCCTGACTCCTGGTCCGATTAAAAAGCTGCAATCAGCATCAAAAGATAACAGTGGAATATAACTATCGCTAAAAAAAGATAAATGAGTGGTGCAAATAAATTATCGTTGACCGAGCGTCAGTTCAGAAACTTCAATAAAGCCAAAAAATAAAATAAAGGTATAAACCTTAATCTTTCTGCGGGTGCCATTAAAGACATTGCTAAGACGGGTGGTATATTTCCACTTCTTGCAGCTATACCAGCATTAATAGCCGCTGCTGCCCCAGCTGTTGCAAAAGCAGCTGCATTAGGCGCTGTTGGAACTGCTGCTGGAATGGCATTAAAGAAAGCAACCGGACAGGAATCATGCACGCAGAAAGCTTTAAAAAAAAATCACGGACACAACACGAAAGACGTCTAAGAGCACCAAACGTGCCGCAGCCCGGCCGTTAAAGATTGCCAGGCCCACGATATGGTCGCGGTCTAAGATTGCCAGGGACCCCATATTCATGGTACGGAAAGGGTCTAAGACTTCCCGGGACAGTTCATTGATTCTGCCCATGTCGAATTTTGATTTACTTGATGCTGCTAAAAAATTAAAAATTAAAAACTTCATAGGTGTTTTTATGCGTGATCAATTACCAAAACAACCAAACAATATTGAAACTGGTATTATTAATCTCGATAAAAACTCTGGTCGTGGCACTCACTGGGTTGCATATGCAATTGATCCACGTGGAATAATTTATTTTGATTGGTATGGGTTGGCGCCGCCAAAAGAATTTTTAAAATATGTTAGCAGCATGCAACGTATTCCAATATGGTATTCAACATTACCAACACAAAAATTAACTGATCCGCCAATATGTGGTCGTGAAGTACTCGCTGTACTTGATGCTATTTCGTCATCAACAACGCCACCTCATAAAGTCGTGCATGAATATACTACGTTGTCCAATATTTAAACAGACATTAGTAAATATAATGGTAGATATTAGCGGCAGATCTTCTCGCGATAAAGCTCAGCAGCAAGGTGATTTATCTAAATATGCAACTCTTGACCATCTCAGAAATGAAATCGATGATTTATTAAACATTACAAGTGTGGATCAAAAGGAAGTTGTTGTTTTTCAGGATAAACAAGGACGATTAAAGACAAGTAATTACAACTGCCAGATGTACTCATACGAATTCCTACCGCGGTTGTTAATAATATTGTTACTTTTACTGATCAAGGTAAAATACAAGATTCCGGTAAGTCAGTCAACGATTATATTAAGAAAGCTAGTGATTCATTCACGGGTCACATTATCATGAATCGAAATAAAATTATAGACTTTGGAAACCCAACCGCAGATACGGGCGCCGTAACAAAAAAGTCGACGATCAAGAATCTAAGTACGTATTATCCAACGGTGGTATAATGCATGCATTTCTCAACATGAATAATAATTGTATTAATAATCTCAGAACACCAGAATCTGATTTTGATGCTGCAACGAAAAAATACGTCGATGATAAGGAAATTCCAGTAACAACTTTGTTAGCAACAATCAATGATGGAATGACCACGCTCAAAACTGATTTTACTAATCAAGTACAACTGTTTCTGAATTTCCGCAGAAACGTAAACAGAACCAGTAATGAATTTTTTGGAAGTTCACCAACTGTTGACATAAAACTCACCGACGTTAACACGAAACTCAATGATATTGTCAGTGGAATCCCTAATATTGTTAGTAAAACTAATCTGATTAAAATTCCACACAAACAAATTGACAATATCGTGTACACAGTAGCATCAGGATCATCAACATGGACACCGCGCGATAACAGTCTCGAACATATCGCTGAAGTAACTGGGTTATACAGGCTGTCCATGTATGGTTTGGAAATTACTGCGGCCACTTCATCATCACCGAATGTACATTATAATCCTCTACTGGTGATGCTAAATAAGAACACCAAAGAAACATTTACGTTGATATCAACGGAAATGCCCCCGAGACGTTACTGGTGATGTCTGGAATTCGTAGCTGAAAC
>JAECUM010033564.1:0-25368 GCA_016617855.1 Megalonaias nervosa
TATATATATATATATATATATATATATATATATATATCCGGCTTTTCAAGGATTCATGTTCAGAAATTCTTTTTTTAAGATTGAATGAAAGATACGATCCAAATCAGGCTAAAGCTTCATCCAAGCAAACGTTTTATTTTTATTATTATTATTATTATTATTATTATTATTATTATTATTATTATTATTATTATTATATACCCAGTCCATAGAGTGGAATGCATACAAATTAATACATGAAAATTAAGATGTTTGTTCATTGGAAATATCATTAAAATCGATTGGAAAACAAATTATGTAGACCAGAAAGATAAGACAAGCACATATTGATTGAATAATTCAATTTATATTCCGTTCTACGGCTAATCTCTACTCTGTGAGAATATAAATTCTCAGGTTTCTTCTCGCTTTTCTAGATAATCTGAGACTCCGTTACTTGGATTAGGCTCGCTTGGGATCAAAAGATGCCGACCATGTCCAGATGGTTAATTAATACTTTGTGACACAGCTCATTAGCGGTAAATCAAAATATAATGTGAGTCTAATTCCTAAGCCATCAAGATCATTGTACAATGCCATTTGTTTGAATTTGCAGCGTAATGCTGACGTTTGCAATACTGTAAGCACCGATATTAAAGTTACTTTTTTTTCTCATGTGAAATTTAATTCAAAGTTTGAATATTATTGAATTCATTTTATTGATTGCTAATGTAACACGAACTTCAAACGTGTGAAACTTAAGATAAAATCTGAAAAGGTGGTTTACTTCCGCCTCATCCACCAGAACATTCATACATTCTAATAATATCATGTTTGCACAAGAGAAGTCAGTGTCAAGATCTAAACATCAAAATTACTCGTCTTTAGTTGATACCTCCTTGTGCTGTTGATTCTACAGTATCTATAAAGTATCGGTGTTTTGCGATACAGGTAAAAATTCCTGTCTGAGAAATCACATATTTTATTGACAATATTTCAACGTCATCATTAGGGTATCATTTTATCACACTGCATTTTCTTTAGGATAGCTACGATCAAGGCAATACACGGGTAACCGGGGCTAAGTCGCCACAATAGAAATGTCCCACATTATCTCTGTCCACAGAGGATGACGTATGGCGATAATTTATATACAATAACTCAAAATGAGGTGGTCGGCCACGCCAAGATGATCGCAGATAACTGATTAGAATTATCGTGCTCCATCATTTATTGTCCCCGGCAGATATCTGGATGTTGTGCTTCTAGGCTGCTACTCTGTACAACAAATCTATTGATTTCTATCAGTGTCCTGAGGTCCGTTGTTTGTGTGTGTGTGTGTGTGTGTGTGTGTGTGTGTGTGTGTGTGTGTGTGTACGCTTGTGTGCGTTTGTGGTAAGAAGAGATTGTGGTTCGAAATCACTTTTATCTTATCAACATCCTCTTACCACTTGTACAATGATACTAGTGTATTGGAGACTTTATTCCCATTAGAAACGTTGTTTCTGTCATAATTTCATATCGAAAAGACAGTATGAGATGTTAGACAATAGAAGGAAGTATGGTAGACTTGTCACGTAGTATGTAATTATCTTCGTTTTTGTCTCTACGTATGCAACGGAGCAATTTATATGTACGTACTAAAAAAAAAGCAAAAGATGCGTTGGGGAAATACACGTGTGTCACGTCTAATTACACAAAATCGTTCAATATAAATACAGCCTGACAAATATATATATATATATAACTGTTTAATCCCCAGTCATTTTATTAAAGATTATGTTGTTTTTCTGCCTTTCATTCTCGTATTATGGTTCTCAATGACGCCGAATTACATCAGAGATTTCTTTCTCGGTTTGATGTAAAATGTCAACTGATTTTCCTATTGTCACATTACGTCGGAGGACAGGATTTAGCTATTGGTAACAGGAGAATATAGTAGTTCGGGCAATCTAACTGAAATATACTCTTTCATACCATCATTTAATGGTTTGGCTTCTCTTTCATTATGGGAGACACGATAGCGACAGCTCATTTGGTAGATGGTTAGATTCGTTATCTATGGGTCCCAAGTTGGGTACCTGTCCAAGCCAGCCTGGGTCTGCTGCCTCGCCGTGTCCATGGGAAAGGTACTTAGCTCCAATTTGCTCAGCATGATATAGCCAACAATGTGTTAAAAGTGTCGTTAAATCAACAAAAACAAAAACGAACAATCTCTACCATTGCTCTACAAAAAGAATAAAGATCACGTTTTCGCGCTTTAAACTTCTCAATTTACCTGAATACAGGGCTTAAGAGTCATGGCACCTGTTTCACAGCCCTAATGGATAAATAGCATGCAACCGAGCCAGAATTCTCTTGCAAAGTAAAGCTTTTCTAAACAACTGAAAGCGAGTCAGACTTGAGAAAATAAAAGAATGCGATTTATGAAACAATTTTTTAAATTATACTTCAAAGTGTCGAGTGAAACAAAATTATTAATATAAACTATCATCGTCAGTTGAAACTATTAATTAATCGCGAATGCGAGAAGCCAGGAGATATTAAAATCGAACATTCTTAACTGTAACGAAGTCGACAATACCAGACGTAGTTTAGCTTTCTTAACTTGAAAGAAACCAAGCAATCGTGCTCTATAAAACGTTTACCGAAACTCTGCTTGCATTTAGGAAAATTAAATCGCCAATCAATCTCTCTCTCTCTCTCTCTCTCTCTCTCTCTCTCTCTCTCTCTCTCTCTCTCTCTCTCTCGTTGTATCAACTTCTATCAGTTATCGCAATACTCGGTAGACAGAATAATTCCATTAAAAGTTTGCAACCAAACGAAAGAAATTGTCTCCCTCTGTAAGCAGTTCTGGTAGATAGTGCACAAGATGGAAACTGAATATAGTGCCAATATTAAACCAAACAAACAATCGATGATGTTGCAACAGCTATGCGATTTTTCTTCATATATTTCAAGGATTTTGTCAAAAGGCATCCATTATTTCCAACACAGCATGTGTTGGACTCTTGATATAGTGACAAATTTAAATTGTTGATCTTTGTGGGACTTTTCCATTGTTTTTATTTGTGTGCGTTTCAAATGCTACGCTTAGGGGGCTGTCGGTTGATATTCTTTGAAGAATTTCTAGTGATATGCAGTAAATGATTTGGAGGATTTTGTGGCTTTCGGTTGCAAATTTGCCTTTTTGGGGTGGGGGCAGTTTCTATTGATATACTTAAGGTGGCTTTTTTCGATTGCTATTCTTTTGGGTGAGTTTTATTGTTGTTCTTTGTTTTGGAGGTGGGGCTTTCGGTTGCTATTTTCTTGGAGGACTTTCAATTGATATGCTTTCGAAGATTATGTGGGATTTCGTGTGACAAGTTTGTAAAGAGACTTCTATTTTTAGAATACTGAAAATATAATTTACGTGAAAAATCACGGTTACAAATGTTCTATATCAGACACGTAAGCCATTTTGGAAAAATATGAATTTACTAACGTTGTAAACTAATTCATATTCACGGGTATATTTTCCGGCGAAATGATATTGGAAGAGCATTATTACAAGGAAACTTATTGACATGGTAACAAGGTAACATCGGAAAAAGGAATAATTTGGACACGGTTTTCATCGCGATTCAAACAAATCCATGACAAGATTGACAGGTTTCTACTGTGGAAGCTAACCTATGTTACTTCGTCTAATAAGAATGGATAGATGGTATTACTTCGTCCTACAGGAATGGATATATGGCGTTGATTTGTCTTATAGGAATGGATATATGGTGCTGATTTGTCTTATATGAATGGATATATGGTGTTGATTTGTCTTATAGGAGTGGATATATGGTGTTGATTCGTCTTAAAGGAATGGATATATGGTACTGATTCATCTCAAATGATATTGATTCGTCTTATAGGAATCGATATATGGTGTTTGTTCATCTCCTATGGTATTGATTCGTCCTATAGGAATGGATAGATGGTGTTGATTCGTCTTATAGGAATGGATAGATGGTGTTGATTCGTCTTATAGGAATGGATATATGGTATGGATTTGTTGTAAGGATTGGATATACAGCGTTCATTTATCATACCATTTTGTGGTGTTAACACAATTTTTCAGCACATTATAGGCGTTACATTGACGCTAGTATATTTGGTGGCGAAAGAACCACCAATCCAAGGGAAGCTACTTGCAAGGTTTCTCACATATCCACGTTGGTTGAGCTGAGACTCGAACTCACGCGGACAGAGGCGAAATGGGTGAGTGATCTGTAAAGGCGAGCGCCCTAGATCGCTCGATCACCCGGAGCCCGCTGCGTTATCTTATATGAGTGGTTGTATAGTGTTGATGTGTCCTATAGGAGTACATATATTATGTTACTGATTGACGTCGATGACATTGAAAAAAATTCGATAATCAGTCCTCTTTGTAGATGATTTAGTGAAGCACATTGCAGTATCTTGTTATTCAACTTTGGATGACCGAAATCAAATGATAGAGGAAATTATTTCATTTCTATTGGCTGTTTGAGCATTGTTTGTGACCAGAAAATGTATTATAAATTTTGTGGTTGGAAACAATGCTATATTCTGAAAGCTCCTGTGTTTCGAAACGATATTTTATTATATGTTTCATTATGAAATAATGATATATATCAATGGGAGAAAAATAATATCGTCACTGTGGCGATACCACTTTTATCGCCACAGTAGCGATATCGCTTTTAGAACTACCTCTTCACATTTAGGAAATATATCTGCCATCATGCATAATATTCAAATCGGTATTTCCATATTTAGGCCCATTTCAATTTTCTTATTCATGTTATTTCGTTCGAAAAGAGTCATTAGTTTCACAAAATACACAATCTGTAGAATTATGTACACAAGCTAAACTTGTAAAAGGTCCCTGTCCTAAAAGTATTTTAAAATTTTGGAATTATTTTTTATCGATGTAATAATAAAGTCGTTAATCGCACCTAATGAAGAAAAATCTCTATGCAAATTAATGATTTTTACCTTAAAAAAGATATAATAACAAGAAAGTGTGCATATTTGAGTAGATATAAGGAAACAATTTACTAATGAAATGGAAAACAATATATTGTCACTTGTACATGGAAAAAGAATAGTATCGTACAGGATATAGAATTATCATTCATCCCCTACTCAGAATCGAATCTGTTTTCGCTATTTTCGGTACATATGACTTCTTTGCACGCACCAAACCCATATACCCTCTCGACTAAACGCATACTTCGTAAATAAAGGTTATAATTTGAAACACTGATGGGACCATGCAAATATTTAGAACTATAATGAGCGTAAATACCACTTTTAGGAATGAGAGTCATGCTACAATTGATAACGTGTAAAACATGTTGCAGATAACAAGTATTTTCTTATGGGAGTCACATTTCAGCAATTACGGGATAATTATCTTTCTCTCTCTTGTGTGTGTGTGTGTGTGTGTGTGTGTGTGTGTATGTATGTATGTATGTGTGTGTGTGTGTGTATATATATATATATATATATATATATATATATATATATATATATATATAAAGACACACACAAACACACACACACATATTTCTATATTATTAACTAATATATTTTTCAAATTGCAGATCAGAAATGTAAATTATTAGGACAAAAGACACAATCAGTCAAATGGTATATCGTTCTCTTTCTCAAGAATGCATTAATTCGTATCGGTTTTTTTATATCGTGATTGGCTAAATTCTTTATACCAGTATGAAACAATCAAAACAAATTCAATTCTTCGAACCTAAATGATTTTATCACGTTGATATTGAAATATCAGTTTGCCATAAATTTAAATAAAGTTCCTACAACGGGTTCTAAAATTACGATAACTGGCAGACACACACTTAAACGAACCTTCGTCATGTCTCGACATTATACTGGATAAGGATATCGATTCGGTATTAATTTGGTGCGGGGAGGGCATAATTGGCAAGTTATGGTTCTCGAATAGCCGACATTTAAATCTTGACCACTCCATGACAAATTAGCTTGATCAAAGCGGTTCTTACGAGAAGCTGGCGACTGTAATCGTGTCAATTCGCCCTGAGCTAATTATAGGCCAGTCAAATATCGTTATGTCAAGGTGAATTGGATTTAGATCCTTCCCTGTCTTCACAGGGCCCAGAAGTCCAGACAATGGGGCAGCGGGGCTGGGGAAATATCAATTAACTCAATTACATTTACAGATAGTGAAGCGATTCGGTTTGATTAAAGGTAATTTGTGCAACATTCGAATAATTCTAACTAGAAATGCCCTTTCTATGTATACGTCAAACTTCCAACTGATATTCAATTCGTTTTCAGTGTAGACTATCTGGCATTGTGTGTAGAAAATATTGATTTTGTGGAGTACGCACAATGTTGACACATTAACTGATTTCATATCGCACCGTTGGAAAACTCAAGTTACAGTTGAAACATTTTACTTACCAATGACAATACAGGATTATGAGTTCCAACGAATAAGCTGTACAAAAAAAATATGGCCTGATAAGCAAGTTTGCCTTGAAGTTTATTACTAGCAAAAAATAACACCATAAGGACTAGAGTAAATAGGCAATTCAATGTTATATTGTGTTAAAAGAATCCTGAGAAAAACTACTGCCCCTGCAGATTTCTGTTTACAAATAAGTACTTGATGATAATTTGCACTTTAAATGAAATACTGAATATTTATTCCACGCATATTTTTATGCACATTTCATACAACTGATCAAAGAACAAAACCGACGGTGAAATAGGAGCGGGAGTGAGTGGTGACCTGAACTGCTAAAGAAGTTTTAGAAAATGCTAAATAGTCTTTTTATCTTCTTATTAGCCTACTGGACAAAGTAAATATCGTTTTCATGGTAGGTGTCATGTGGACCAAGTTTATACCTTTTTCAGCGTATACTATAATAATGATACAATACACTCAAATCAAGTAGGGACAAGCCCTCAACTTAATAAGAAACTGGTTTATATTGTTTATATCCGGGGCGTGTATTAACGAAAAGTTCCTCTGCTGAAGAAAAAAAACTTTGAACAAAAATAATTTTGCAAAGTTAACCTAAAGTATAGACCTATCTTTAGCAATATAGTACGATTACTTATTATTCCATACTGCAAAAATGTCACTCTCAATTTATATATTTCAATTGTCATGGACAAAATGTGACATGCGACATTAATTAAAAGCAACATAGTGTAAACAGGAAGCTTTCACTTCAGGTGAAAGATCAGCTTTATGTTTTCACGAATTCCTATGAATCATAGAGGACTATTGTTGAAGTATACGTTCCTAGTTTTTTTCAAATGCCTGGCTCGTATGGGAACATATGAATAAGCTGTATACCAACTTTACCAACAGCATCTTGCAAACTTCGCACAACATGGGGAAGGGGAAGGGAAGGGACCTGGTTTCGAGTGACTTTGACCAGTACACATCCCTTTTTAAAATCGTTTATCAGAGTTTATTTTATTAACGGTACACTTTTCAATTCAATTTTAATTTTTTTCACAACGAAGGCTATTCTCTCCAAAGTTGTATATAAAATAGCTTCAAACTAAACTAGACAACTTTATTATTTTCTCTTTATGTTGCGGTACTATTTTTCACTGTTACAAGATTCTTACTTATTCTATATTTTTATTTAAAATAACTGCAACACTAAAATTGCCATTTTTTTAAAAAGAAATTTTATTAATGCATTTAACACTGCAAACGTGTGTGGATATCTGCATCGTGTTGTTTAATGTGTAAATAGTGCAGTGGTAACACGCTCGCTTTCCATATCTATGGTCTCAGGTCCTGATATGTTCAAGTAGTCTGTGGTTTTCTTCAAGACTTCCGGTTTTCTCAGTCTCTAAGACCAAAGTTCTGTGCACCAACATTTGTGCGGTTGAGAACTAATCATTGATGTTGGTGGGACCTCCAGTGCAAAGGATGTTAATTAAAGTGTAAATTTCTAAAGCCTTGTGACTGCATCAAACTACAAAAGCATAGACTGTTAAATCTGAAAAGTAAACCTTTCACTCTTTCCTAAAAAAGAATAAGCATGTCTGTCAATAGTACTTAGCGTCAACAACTGTGATTGGTACTTCAACAAACAAATATAAATTTCTTTATCTCTGAAGTAGCAAATAAAAAAAAAAAAACATTGATAGGGTGTACGGTGTACTTTTATTACTCAAACCGTTATTAATATAGCTTAGGAATTTCTTTATTGACATTTACAAATATATTTTTCTCGTTACCACCGCAAACAATCACACGACAACAGCTGCGTTTACAGCGTACTTGTAAAACATTAAATTATCCAATGTGTTCAAATGCTAACCTGAGAATTTATCCCTAAAAATCGTGATCCTTTTCAGTCCTGTTCTTGGAGGACTTTTAAAGTTTAATGTTTTCTGATACTGACAATTTATCTCTCTGTTAAATCTCTGTAATATCGTTAAACATGACAAGATCTTTTCTTTTTGCTGTTCGCAGGTTTCACTCAAAAAAGGATTTAAATTTGAATTAAATTATTATTATTTGCCGTAGTTTTTATAAAGAAAATATGTACAAAAATAAAGCAATCTTATGATTTACTGGCACTTGAATTCAATGAATAGGACTTCTCTTTCCTACTGAAATGGTTAAATAATATCAAGAAGACGCGATATACAATTTAAATTTATTGTAATTTTAAAATTTAGTTGGACACACAGGTGTTTCAGAATAAATGCATCATTAATACAAGGCATACATGCATTCAATTGATCATCATCGAAGCCGAGTTATAAAAGCGCTTATTTGAAGAACACAAACAGTGGCTTTAACATCACAGTAATCTACCATCCTATTGTCACAGCACCAATTGCTGCAACAATAAAGGATGCACTGAAAAAAGAACCTAATGAGCCATATTAGAAAAAAACAAAACAAAACAAGAACGCCAGTAACGACGGAGTTAAATAAACATCTACTATTCGAGTGTTGTTTCTTGATGGAGCGATTCGATGTGCAGGCAATTCCAGTATGCACTGGATTTTGCAGGAGAAGATTTTAGGCCTTACATTGGAGTATGAACTCAATACATTTTTATCCAGATTTTAGGCCTTAAAGTGGACTTATAATATGAGGGCTGCTACATACCATCACACTCAACACACTTGTTATACCTATTTTAGGCCTTAAAGTGGACTTATCATATGAGGGCTGATACATACCATCACACTCAACACGCTTTTTATACCTATTTTAGGCCTTAAAGTGGACTTATCATATGAGAGCTGCTACATACCATCACACTCAACACACTTTTATACCTATTTTAGGCTTTATAGTGAACTTATCATATGAGAGCTGCTACATACCATCACACTCAACACACTTTTATACCTATTTTAGGCTTTATAGTGGACTTATCATATGAGAGCTGCTACATACCATCACACTCAACACACTTTTTATGCCTATGCTACATACCATCACATTCAACACACTTTTTATACCTATTTTAGGCCTTAAAGTGGACTTATCATATGAGAGCTGCTACATACCATCACACTCAACACACTTTTTATACCTACTTTAGGCCTTAAAGTGGACTGTTATCATACGAGAGTTCTCCCATACTTCATACTAAAGACTCTTTTTTTATATACAGATTATATGCCTTAAACTGGACTATTCTCATATGAGCGCTGCCTCATACCGTCATACTCAAGACAATGTCCGTTCTTTTTATATAACTACAATTTTACTAGAAGAGGTATTAAAAGTGACCTTTCCATTCCGTGACATAAATTTTTGGTGAAATCAATAATGCATCAATGCCTGAACATTATAATGACGATACCATGCACGTACGATGCTGTTCCGTATTCTCCACAGCTCAAGATTCGAACAAAAATACCTTGTCAATGAAGCTTGCCGAATGGTTTTGTTGCAATGGGTCTAGCGAAACCGTGTATCAAGGAACAAGCAAATCCTCGCTGATACCCGTGTCACCACATTACGGCACATCGTATCGAATCAACTTACTGTATGAAGTACACCAGGCGATCATGAGCCGCTGTGTGTTGGCACGAGAGGAAAAGAGAAATGATTTAAAGAACCCTTTTCTGTATACTTGAAACCAAATACTAAATTAAGTGTATAATCCAAGATATCCATTTCAGATAATCTGAAAGCAGACGACAACGTAGTCTTGTATAGATTTGTGTAATACCTGTTTTAAGTCAATGTATTTGTTGTAACGAATGAAACTAAATAGCCGAATAGCACCCTTTGTCCATGCACACTAGAAGATCATTTACTTAGAAATATTAGTAGTATATCGATATAAGATTACAAGATACATGTTGTGGTACAAATAACAAGACAAACTCTCACACACAAGTATTCCTGTTTGTTAGATCAGAAACTTGTATTATTATATATTTTTCAAAGGAATTACAGTTTGCTAACCGTTCCAATATCTATATATCGACTGTCAGAAACTATGTGTGGAACCCTTAGTTTGGTCTTTATTACACCAGCAAGATTTCACCCACGGCAGATGACACCTAACTTCTCTATCTCTACCGCGATCTCACACTATATGCGCCTTTATTGGCACCTTACTGTCGTTTAAAGTTCACTTTTTATCAGACTATTTATTAAGTAATGGCATGTGGCCTGTTGAATAGAGACAGATATAGTCCATAACTCATTTCCAACAGTATTTGCACAATTAAATAATCCCGCTGGACGTAACATCTGCGAAAAAAATGCGAGCTAACACGCCTGAAATGTTCTGATCGGGTTAACATAACAATGCTTTTCTCTTTTAATGATTAGATATTAGTTGTAAAAGTACGACCACCTGCAGACGGCACTTTGCAAAAGAAAAGAGGAAATATTTTCACCAGAAATTTAGAAAAGATTATGTAATACCTTGGCATATTCAAAATGGTCTTAACAAATAAAATACTGAGAGAAAAAAAAAGAGTAATCATTTACCTAATTAATGCTAAAGAACGTAATCGAATAAGGGGACACAGTTTGCGTGACGTCATTAAATGTATATGAATGATCGACCATTTTCTTTAAACGCTATTCATTTTTATATACATATTTTCTCTGATTTATTTATCAAGAACTGTTCCGTATTTAACAAAATCACGCGAAATAACAAAGTTCATTTATATATCTCTTACTTAAATGGATAATATGCAAAACGATACAATGATTAAGTTGGTAGTTTAGAAAATGGAAGGCAAAAAGTAATAACTAGTAACTAGTACACGGTGATGTGGACACATTACAAGCTGATGTGAAGCTTTCTGTCTACATGTTTACAGTACAGTGAATTTTTTATGTATATTTAAGTTGCAGAAGTATGTGAAGTATTGAATAGTAGGATACACTTCACTCATGTATTCTCTTCTCGCAACGAAAGTCATGTAGTTTGGTTGACTCTTGTCTAACGTGCTTCATTGTTGGCTTTCACAGTGCGTGATTCTTTACGAAATTTTGCGTGGAAAGAACCTTCTTTATGTTTGTTGAAACCTTCCGGCGTTTACCATCCAAGAATAACGGCAAAGTTCGATCGATCGAGAGTGTTTTATATACATACATACATACATACATACATACATACATACATATATATATATATATATATATATATATATATATATATATATATATATACAAAAAGCCTCCTTTTATATACCAGTTCCCTGGGCCCTGTACAAAATGCACAAAAGACGCGTCTGCTAATATGAGTTGAACGAACATTTTCATGTAATGCGTCCGTTTGCATCGGAAGAAAACTTTCATTCCTCGTTTCTTTCCTTGATAATGGCCTGTGTAAAGCTTTTTGTTTATCATGTCAAAGACAAGTGGATGTAAACTCTGTAAACTTGGTACTTATGGCTATTTAAGAAGGTATGAATAAAAACGACCCCTGCAGAGAATGAGTTGGTACAAAATAATATTTGTATATTTAGAGGGGTTCCGTTAGCGTAGCAAGCGATGGTCAATATATAAAATTTTGAAGAGGGAAAGACGGAATGAGTATAAAGGATGCAAGTTATATCGTCAACAAATCATCGATGATGTATCTCCTGCCATCGATGACCTTTATCCAGATATTAAAGCATTATTTCCTTTTGATAATATGTACAAGTGTGTGTGTGTGTGTGTGTGTGTGTGTGTGTGTGTGTGTGTGTGATTTAGATTTTTAACGTAGCTTTAACATTTTTTCAGTCATATCGCTACGATGTCTGCAGTGTGACAGTTTATAGAGATGTCTAGCACTAGGGCATCATGCCGCAGACATGTGGCACGATGTCCCACCCAATCACATTATCCTGACACCAGGCCGACCAGTCCTACCACTAACCTCTTAATGCTGAGCGCCAAGCGAGGCAGCTGTTAGTACAATTTTTTTTTTTTAAGTCTTTGGTATGACTCGGCCGTGGTTCGAACCCATGACCTCCCGCATCCGAGGCGGACGCTCTAACCACTAGGCCACCAGAGCGGTACAAGTGTTATACGTCCTCCCATTAGTGGGTAACTTAATAACAAGCATGTCACTTTGGTTTTTAATGATTTTATTGTATTTGTAAGTATCAAACAGTGAACCGTATTTACAAAGCACCCAAGTTAAGGCTTCAAATGGGAGAAAATAATCGTATAAAACTATCCAACAAAACAAAAACAAAACAACAACAACAACAACAACAACAATAATAATAATAATAATAATAATAATAATAATAATAATAATGTCCACTAAAACAATATATGTTGATGTGGTAACATTTGGGCCCTGTTTATTGCGCCAATCAGTCGTGTAGCTATGCCGTAAACCATTTGGAAGCTTAGGAAACAGGACTCCTGGTAGAGTCCCGTCTTCAATGACTTATTTTACAAATACTGGCACAGTGTGAAAGATAGGAATTCTGGTTGTCCGCCTTAGTTATGTAATGCAACTTTCAACGTGCATGTAACACCGATTTTGACCGTGTTATATGTTGCTTTTACAGAACCTCTCTTTCTTCTCAGTAACTGTTACCTGGTGGTATAAACATGACACTGTTTCGCAAAACTACAGCATTTATTTGCACGATTGCTTATCTGAATATCAGACGCATGTCTCCCGAAGTACAGCACGGGGTCTGTGCAAAAACAAGAACCCCTTCAGTAGAAAAGACATTTAACCAAGGAAGTAGGCGTATAACAACAAGATAGCCTTGTATTTATGTTCGTCTTTATCTTTGTTAAATAAAAGATGAATGAAGCACAAGGGAAGCCAATCAGCTGCTCATTGTCGGACAGTGTCTTTCGAATGGCACACCTGTACTTGATACATGAACCGCATACAAGTAATTAACTGACCTCTGCAGATAACTTACGTATTAACGTGAAAGCAATTAAGATATGAACATAAACAATGCTTGAAGAAATGTTTTATGTGTCACCTGCGTTATGTAACTAGATAGTGGAGGTTTTCGGTGATATATCAACCAATGGACGAGTTTGCAAATGATGATGGGTACTCAATGAATGAAATACCTATCAGAGAAACATGTAACTCCGAAACATATCAATAGGCAATGTTATAATCGGCTGCATGTATGATTCGGTTGTGAGATAATCTTTTATCTACTGATGTGTGATCCAATTTGACTGAAAGAAGATTGTAAAAAATATGGAGCTTAGCACAATGCAAACAGAGGAGCTGGCAGATTGATACAGAACATGGCCGGAAAACTATAAAGAAAACATTCACAATAGAATAACCCATTTTTAAAACTGTTTAGTAAGCAATTACCTACTGGACCTAGTACGACGCAAACAAAACTGAGATAGTATTTTACTAAAAAATCAATCGTAAAGCTTACTCCCAATGAATTCAAAACGAAAAACTCGTTTCAATTAGGAACAATTCTTACTTGTGATTCAAGGCCATAAATGCTGGCTATCTTCTTAGAATTATCAAAAACAGAAGACAACAAAACTGAAACCTAATTTTTGCATTAACTCAAGGGTTTAGATAATATTATAGAGACTCAAAAATAAATTAAGACTCACCTTTTATGTAAGATATCCGCTACATTTGAAAATCGTACTTCAAACTCCACCTCTCAGCTCCGGCAAAACGTAAATCCATGGATGTATATAAACTAAAACACATAATGTTGTCCCCAAAAAGTTTTGCAAATAACCTGGCTTCTAAATGAAGTTTCTACACGTATTCGACTTTACATTGTAAATACTGTATCTTTTTGCATGCGCGGAAATGTGTCATGATGAATCCGATAAATGGTCTGGACAATTAGTGATTCCCTTGACTGCTACACCTCATTTTAATTACAAATCCATGATATGCCTGGAGTAAAAGAAAAAATAATTACACCGCCCTGTCTAGACCTAGGGTCCCTGAAGCACCTTGCCAGCAACTTGTTCCTACAGGTGTTTATGAAAATTACGGTTGATCATGATGTTAGAGCAAAAAGTCTACCGCTTTTCGCTTTTGCGTTTTCTTTGATACAGGCTCAGGAGTGCTCACAACAAATGACAGGTAAATATATTCAAGCTCCGCGCCGATTTTATCCATTATAAATCTTTGTAGCACATTAATGTGTTTGTGACAGGTTGTTTTTCAGTCATCATGAAATTCCTTGAGTCTCTCCGTCGTTGCTTAATGAAGACAAGCTGAAGTTGTACGGTCAATTGGTCTCTATGTAAAACTTGAATCAGTTTTTCTGGCCACGTGAAAACTATGGGCGTGGCTTGCAACTACTCACTGATCTATTTCACATGAATATCATGTCTCGTTCTTTCTCCTTTGACAGCCAATCAAAGCCCGTTTCAACACCGCTGCATGCCGTTATTAGTAAACAAATGAGTAAAAAATCCAACCGCGGCAAGGTAGAGTGGCAATCTGCGGCTTTTGTGCGGGATTAAGTATATTACAATATAGTCTAACAAGATTTGTGAAGCCTGTCGATTGAGTGTGATATTGACAATAGGATAACGCTGGATAGACAAATCAAACGCGCCAGCCGAATTGATACGTGGTTATAGTGCTAGTGTGCGATCTTGAGGCGCCACTACAGATCAAGAGTGGAAATAGGTTCCTTCATAATAGTTCCACAGAGAAAACTGATTTGTAGAAAACAGGTCTCTTGCGTACTAACTGGGACCTAATATAAGGTTTAGAATGGCTCTCAACTTTTACGTGGTATTGTTCAGGGAGAAACACTTAACTTTCCTCATATAAAAGGTGTATGCGAAAGAGCGTGTTTAGAAAACATCAAGGCGAATTAAATAACAGAGCAACATTCGTGAATTGGGCGAGAAATAATGGGCACCTGAATGAATCGGAAATTTTATACTGAGATCTCGGGACGGGAGTTTGTATTACAAGCAGTAGCATGAAGTTAGGTCGCAAAGATCATAAACCAGATATCAAGTTTTGAAACTTCTAAATTTCATTGATTTCGGTAGGCGGAATTGAATATACATTTGCTGGAGTGTTGTGTTCATATATTTCAATCAGCTATACGAAATATATATATATATATATATATATATATATATATATATATATATATATATATATATATATATATATATATATAATGTATGTCTGTATGTTTTCCGTCCATCCTGCCGTCTACGGGGAAGAGCGGGAGTACGAGAGTGATGGAGCCACTACCATCACCCAGCCTGAATCCCTGCATCTCCCACAAAAATTTTATATGGCTGAGGCATTGCAGAAATTAAGTATATGGTAGCGATTCCTCCCACGTGCTTCCCGATGCTGAATATATATGTTTTGTGGCAAACAAGCAGCCTCGGTTTAAATTGACCTCTCAGTAAATCCATTTCTGATATTAAAAAATCGACACTTTAGGCTACTGCTACAAAGACCATCGGAGGCCATAATCTATTTACAACACTTAATTATGAAATTATTAAAGCTACCGATACGATGCAAATTAAGCTTAGATTGACAGCGTTTAAATTGTACCGTATTCGCTTTCATTTACTCATTCTGCCGAGTTTGCGGCTGGGGCAGGGCATTTTCATGGCTACAAGATTATTTTGAGCAAAGAATTTTTCTGTAATATCAATCCTGTGTTATATTTTGGACCAAATGAATTCATTGAGCGCTAAAAGGACCAACGGTTGAGCAAGATGTCCAAAGACCAGATCTGCTCATACAGGATGCTTTTCGGTAGTAGATCTAACTTGATGAATAAGAATATTGTGATGTTTACTTTGTTTTTGTTTTTATGGGGTTTTTTTTTTCAGAGTAAAAGATAATACATTTTTAAAAAAATGAGGAAAGCGATAAAAGTCTGTGCAGTGTCATTAAGCCCGCCAAAATAAACAATGGCGTGAGAATAAAGACTGCAACAACAAAAATGTGGCTGCCAATTATGGCATAATTAGATGTTAGAGTATCTTAGAGGGTGTCATTGAACTCATTCTTGGAGACATCCTAAGATATGAAAAGATATTCATATGAACTCTGCATGCTTCTCATCATGGTTTACTATCTGAAAAGGAATTTTTAATTTAACTACCTTTATTTCAGGGTGTGATACGTATATGGCATCAATGGAAAATAATCTACCTTACTATTGAAACAAGCCAAATATTTTATCAAGTTTTTATATCGTCCAATATAGGAAATATTATGAAGCTGAAAACTTAACAACAATTATGTATTTTTAGTATATTTTAATTGCTCTTTTTCAATATGAACATGATTCTCATCTCCCCTTTGAAAGATAATATTTTATTATCTTCTATTCATTTATATATACAGTTATTGCAAGATGCATCTTTTTGAATTCATGGGGATTTTTTCTTCGTAATTTTGCACATGTCTATCACCGTGCAAGCCCGGGAATATAAAATAGGCCTGATGCGACTATAGTAAAAGACTCTGCATGCAGACAACCTTTCTGACTGTAGGTTGCGTCTCAAAATGATGTTCACAGTGAGTTGGTTTTGGAGTTTTAAAAGAGTTGGTTTATATATAAGCTACTTGACTTCGTATTTAAAAAAGGCCTTGGCCGTTATCTGTGTTGTGTGTGCCTTTATATGCCTAAAAATCCTTGGCACTATATAGTCAGGATTGTGCTGATACATACATACCATACATACATACATACATACATACATACATACGGTACAGCCGCTGTAGCTCAGTAATTAGTGTGCCGGACTCCCGACCGAAAGGGTACGGGTTCAAATCCTAGCATCTAATCAACCTGTGTCAGTTACCGTGGTGTGTCCTGGGGGAAGGCGCTTTATTACAGCTGCCTCGGAACTAAATAAGTTGCGTATGCTGCTGTGCCATAAAGCACCAAAACCCAAACCATACATACATACATACATACATACATACATACATACATACATACATAACTGACGACGATTAATGTATCACTCTGAATGACAAAATGATTTTATGAATTGAGTATGCATTTAATCTGTAAAATATTTTACTTGATGAAAAGTGGTTGTAAGTCACAAGAGGTTATATATATATATATATATATATATATATATATATATATATATATATATATATATATATAATATATATATATGATAATAAAAGATTCTAGTGCACACGCGTATGGATGAAGACGGTACATGATTTGACAGTGATTGCATGTAGCGACCGGAGATGAGATTTACTCAAACCAGTTTCTATCCTACAGAGTATCGTGTTCGAAAAAAAACAAAAACAAAGACAGAGGATTCCCAGCATCGTAATTCAGTTGCTTATGGCCTGTTTTACTGACCTTCGCGTTACTCCTCCAGACGGCTTATACGTAATACAGTAAAATTAGACTTGATAGACCTATGTTATGACCCGCCACCTATCATTTACCACTAAATCATCGTGAGTGGAGAAATTATACTATATAAATGCATTAGCTTGAAAGACACATGCTAAGCGCGACTAATTGTTCTTGAAAATATGTACTTCAAGACTTAAATGAATGGCTGAACCATATAACCAGATATAAACACAACAGATCTGTATTTAATTCTATGTAACTACGATTGCTGAGCCTGCAGGTGGAGTGCACATTTTTCCGAATCGAGCCTCACAAAAAAAAAATGAGTAGAGAAGTCTGGTTAATGGCTTCGTTAGGT
Organism: Megalonaias nervosa; assembly: GCA_016617855.1. Lineage (NCBI taxonomy): Eukaryota > Metazoa > Mollusca > Bivalvia > Unionida > Unionidae > Megalonaias > Megalonaias nervosa. Next base: position 18,170 of record JAECUM010033564.1, read on the forward strand.
TCATAAGGTAGAGGTTTTTGCGAAAAAAGACCGTAACCCGACTTACGAACTTTTCCCAAACCGCCATTGTAGTTCCGTACTCATTCAAATCTGTGTTTCGGATGAACCAGCACGTCTTTAAACGATACTGGTCACGAAATTATATAGAAAGTTCATACGTTCGCGTTGTTTGTCTGTTATATAAACTCACAATGCCGATAATGTCACCATGAAAGATCTGTTCACCCTGTTTTCGAAGAAGCGCACAGCTTACTGCTTTAAATCGCATGTAAGTAATGACCGGGATGAACGAGTTCCTTGTCTTATTCTTTTATTAAATGATTTATTTTTTTTTTCTTTCCAGATGATTTTATTCTGTAGTTATTGTATTCTTTGTTGCCCTTATGGATGTCACTGTCATAAAACCCGTCCATGGGCTGAACGTGCTACGGGATCTCGTCATCTGTTGCTTTATGTATGTTGCTGTCGTAAAACTCGTTCACAAAGCTGATCGTGCTAAGGTCGGGGATCTCATCTGTTGAACGTAGCGCATCTCTCTTATATATATATATATATATATATATATATATATACCAGTAATTTTTTAACAAGAACTATGAATGATGGACAAATTATATGTTCCGTAATTATGCATATTTTTCTTTTTTTTGTTGTTGAACCCAGCTGAATTTCGACATTGAAAAGAGGCCATCCTGCACAGACCTTTTGCGAGACACCATCTCTCACGAGCGACCACTTTCTGTTGGTCGTTCAAGACAGGTTTTACAGTGTAGCCTTTTGGGTCACCTGTTCTAGAAATTATTCCAGTGAGCAAAGCCTTCCGAACAGAGAATTACTTGAGAGATTTCATAGTATATGCACGCACGCCGTCTAGCGACAGAGAATGATAAGTGAATGTATACTTAAACAGGCCCCTTCAGAAGCTGAGAAAGGCCAGAGCCACTTTTCGAGTTTGAGGCCCCTAGGCCCTGGTTATATTGAAATTTTGAAATGAATCGAATGCCAAAGCAAGCCCATCAAATTTATTATATAAAGATTTAAAAGACAACTAAACACACAATCAGAGTATTTAAGAGATCTTAAATAACTGACAAAAACCGAGGTCCTTTAGGGATTGAGGTCCGGTCCATATCCCACTCACACCCCGTTGATTGGGCTTGTACGTGAATAATGTATCCAGATTATGTATGTGTACTATCCACCTTTCCTATCTATGTTTCAGACATTTTGCGATGAGTAACATCTTCTGAAACAAGAGTACCAGTCCAGAAATCCCATAGGACACTTACGTCATCTTACGACACATGCGAGTGAGGAGTTAGTTAACTAGATCTGTTACTATTCTACGTAAGCAATAAACTGTACCCTCACTTACAAGTTTCGGTCATTAATATCGACTAGTTATGCGGATATAGGAACTGTAATGATGAATGTTTTGTCAAGTATTTGCTTTTAGCTCTATTGCTGTCTATGCGATTGATTATTGTTTACGCGCGAAATCAACATTGAATATCGTATTGCTATATTGTACAGAGAATCGTAAATGACCAATTAGGCGACAAGAAAGTGTTAATGAGACTGAGCATCCATTGTTTTCAGAGCATTTTATACCCGAGAATATGTTGAACTCAAAAGCAGCACCTGAAACGGAAGTTTTGGAATCATTCCTCAAACGCATATAGAACGGTTATACGAGACAACTGTTGATATATTACAGGATGGAGGATGCATCTTCGAAAGTGCTGTTTAGATTGTACCAAGTGTGCTGAGGTATTCCACGTGATGAAACTTTGTTCCAAGATAATCCTGTATATTGCGTTCAAAGAAACGAGCCCTAGCATTTTCAGGATTCAAACATATGTTCCGATTGATGCATGCAATACATATCTAATGTGATAAAGAAAAGAAATATAAAAAAAAAAAAAAAACACGCGGTGCTACTTCAAATGATTTATGTTCATTAAATGTCTACATTGTTGCTTTGAAAATAAAATAAATTTATTTTGATGACATATATTTCGGAACACGTACGCTATTCATGAACTGCTTTACTTTGTTTCATTCTCCTGGTGGCTTTTGCAGTTTTTCTTCTTCCTTTATCATTAACCTCCTCATTGATTTCGTCACCGTTGCCCAGCGGCACTCTCGTTTCCTTGTCAAGCGACATCATCGTTGTCATCGTCGTCGTCCTTTTCGTCGTCTGTCTACTCCTCATAATCATCATTTAATCGAAGGGATGTAGCTTGGAATTCGAACATTTAGTTACATTCAGATATTAGCATGTCTTCAAAATAACTCGACCGCTCCGGTGGCCTAGTGTTAGAGCGTCCGCCTCGGATGCGGGAGGTCGCGGGTTAGATCCTCGGCCGAGTCATACCAAAGACTTACAAAAATGGTACTAACAGCTGCCTCGCTTGGCGCTCAGCATTAAAAGGTTAGTGTTAGAACTGGTCGGCCTGGTGTCAGGATAATGTGACTGGGTGTGACATCATGCTACATGTCTGCGGTATGATGCCCCAGTGCTAGACATCACTGTAAACTGCCACACTGCAGACATCGTAGCGATATGACTGAAAAAATGTTAAAGCTACGTTAAAAATCCAAATCACACACACACTCAAAATAACTCGCGTGCCAACCTACATTTACATTTAGTACAGTGACTCATCAGACATCATCTACATACTTACATGGAATTCACAGTATTTTACCTACCTAAGCAAAGTCCAGAACTCCTCCCGGGGTGCAAGGCAGATAAGATAGTAAGGGCGACAACGCTGATATAGCAGTCCCTTTTATCAAATCAGTGTGATAGTGAATGGTTGGGAATTCCTTTGTACAAAAATAGACCTAGTGTTGCCATAAAAAGTGTTCAGTTTTTACCACTTATCATAAAATGAAATGAGGCAATAAGCAATTAATGGAAACATGACCGTGAACAGTAAAGGTTGATTAAGAAGTTATCTTGTTAGACAGAACTAAGCCTCGCTCTACTCCACGCTGTGCTAATGGTCCAAAAAATGGTCACAAATTTGTAGGTGCGAGGTTAAACTATTTCTCGCAAACATATCTAGCTATTAGTGTTTGTATCTCACTTTTATGAAATTGAAATATTTTCAAATGTATCACAGGATGAGATTTTATTGGGACATGATGTTAGAAACATATCCGTGTCTGTACATGGAGTGACGACACGTTACATGCCACTGTCGACCTTTCGTCCAGATATTACGGACAAGTTTATAAGCGTACGGATAACTTCATTCAATCACGGAATGCTCGGAACGTCGCATCTCATCTGCTTGTTATAATGACAAAACAAACTACCAGAATAATTCTAAAAACTGATATGTTCTCATCATCGTCTGAAATGTTTTCCATGTTGAATTGGTTACCATTTCGTAAACGTGGTATATTGCAAAATGGTTGCATGATGTACAAAAGGTAAATTGCCTTGTGCGCGAGTTTCTATCTTACGTCACCAAAACCCTCTAATACATAATCGTGATCACCGTTTTTTCAACAAAAAGTATCTTTTTTATTCCATGATCTCGTTCTTCCTACTTCGATAAATCTCTCGCTCTATCGGGTCATTATGGAACACTTTTCCTACAGAAATGATGCATTCAACTTCATACTGTAAATTCAAGTCCTTGTAACATTCTACCTGATGACTCACAGCTATCGATTCCGAGGCTTGTATTCCAATTAGGGTATTAGCTAATTACTAATGCTCTGATAAATAAAAAGTAATCATGGCCGATAAACCGAGACCTGTGGCTATCAAGTATAATTTGCTGGTCATTTATTTTCTTTATTTTAATTATGAACGTGAACAATGTGACGAACGTGAACGACTTGAGTGTTAGGGAAATTCTAAGTACTTCCTTTTTAATGCATGTATTTATACGTTTGTTCTTTCTTTCTTGTTCTATTTTTTTTTTAATTCGTCATTGCTCCCATCGGTAAAAAGGAGTGTGCCGTCAAACTGTATAAATAAAACTATCTTGTGTGTTGTCCATCCAAATTCATTTCGTAAACAAAACAAATAATAACACAAAAACGTAGACATTTAATTATATTTGTGAAACACTGCATTTTGAGATAGTACACTAATCCGCCACTTGTATTTTTTTCAATGGACATAGAGTTGTTACTGTCTATGAAACAGCCTTTTCATCTTGCTGTTAATGTCTTTTCCGTTTAAACATTTTATTGGCATACATGTAGACAAATTGGATAGAGCTACAATTTTTCACAACATAGAATGCACCCTTCCTCAACAACAACAAATTAATAATTTACGTCAATAGCGACACAAAATTAATATTACTTCACAGAATTGTAAGTAAACATTTACGATTCAGGAGAGAGATTAGTTACACGAATGAAATCACAAAAGAAAATAGATAATGATCGTGGCAGATATTGAACAATACGTACATACACGAAAAGTAATACACGAACCATTCAATAGGTATGAGTAAATAACGGCATGCGTTTGTTTATGAATACACTAGTAATATACTGCGTGGAGAAATCAAATTTAAACTAGCAATTATTATAGCATGCAAATTTCCTACTTCACTGCACACAATTCATACAGATCACTCCTTAGGAATGGATAGTACTAGCCAAATAATGACAAGCTAGCACCAAAGAAAAAGGAAAGTCTGTCCAAAAGAGACCCATTTATTGTTTTAAATATATAATAAGGGGATGGACCTAAGATCTTTCTTCTGTGGAGTTCGATTTTGAAAAGGGATGGTCCGTATTGCTTAAAATGGCAAACTCTTTTTCTGTTGTCACCGCAAAGTGTAGTAAGGGTGTTTAAATCAAATCCCCCTCCACCCACCCACTCCTTCACTTTCCCCACCGATAGTGACGGTCAGTGTTCGTTTTCTTGCTCATTTTGTGTGCAGTTTGCAGTCTTCAGTAATCATATTGCATAGAACTTAGTATATTTACGTGTTGTGCCTTCAATGTGTACTTGTTTTACTTACCACACTGATGTCACAGGCGCTATCTCCGTGCACAATTCCTTGTCATGTGCGGCGAAATTAAAATAAGTTCAGTTCAGTTCAGTATTAAAAGTAGTGTAAAGGAGAAATATAAATGCAGATGCATTCATGCATTACATCTTCTGTACTTTTCTGAGCTGAAACATTCCATCAGTACAGAAAGGTTCTGAATGAATATTGGCAAAACGTTGAATTGCAACATCTGGAATCAAAGTACATATATTTTTGTCTATTACTTTAGGGAAATAGTCATCTAACATTACACTTGTAAGCACCTAGTGTTACTCCCGGAAGGCTTTCTCTTCGCCTACATAATGAGGCAAACCCTGGCTTTTGATTAACTAATGCCGAGGAAAAGTGCCAAAATACCACCATCTTTGAAAAGGCAAAAGAGCGGCTATGCTATCACAGTACGTTGCTTCCAGACACAAGGTGATGACCTTCTGTCTACAATCATAACGCGGTACACGCATTAGCTTTCCAAAAAAGCTTGGAAGCAACACTATATATTAATTCTTTAGCTTGGAATGAAAGAAACATTTTTTTTTTTTTTTTTTTTTTTGTTTGTTTGTTTGTTTAAGTGGCAGTGTGGAGTACGTCATGTGATCTATTTAAAGCTTGAACATACTTGCAGCTGCTGAACAGGTGTGTGATTCTGCTATAGGAAGACTACTTATCACACAGAAAGGACTAGGAAGGACAAGTAATTCATGTTCTATTGACTATTGGTTAATGTTTCAAACTCAGTTGCATACACTGATTGGAGAGGTTATTATTGTCGCAAGTTCTCTCCCTTCACCGTCACCGTCTATTGTACATGCCTAATGTTTAGCGGTAAATGTTCTTGCCAAAGCAAACATTCCCTCATGCTACACAAAACACTGTACAATTTCAGAATGCAACGTACTGGATTGAAATTATATGAACTTTTAAACATATGTGTAGGCCCATATGTATGGAAGGGGATTACCGCCATAATTCTATGCGTGTATTTTGTAATCTTCCTTGATGCATTATTGTAAACGGCTGCTTGCAAGTGCTACTTTCATAATTCTATCCATGTATATTGTATTCTTCATTGATGCAAATTGTACGTGGCAGTTTGCAAGTGCTATTTTCCTTCTGCGTTATTGTCCATGGCTGCTTGCAAGTGCTACATTCATAATTCTAGTCATGAATTTTCTATTCTTCACTGATGCAAGCTGTAAATGGCTGCTTGCAAGTGCTTGGATTTACTTTCCTTCTGCGTCAATGTATCTTGCAATTTGCCAACTACTGAAATGATTATGTAGTTTGTCGTATTGCAAATGCTATGTCAGTTATTACAAGTTTTAATATTCTATTTATAAACTTGCTATATTACAAGTTACACAGATTGCACCTTCTAAAATCATGATTATAATGTAGCATCAAACACGTTGCAAGTTAGCATCACGGAAGTTAGCATAGAATAATGCCTCATTATGACAACAGATGGCGCTGTGACACGTCAATTTCTTACAATGCGACTACTCCCCTGACCCTAGCAACAAGAGGTGATACCACTTTACGGCATGTTTGGGCGTCTTATTTAAAATATCATTCAAATTATATTACCGCATTACAGTCAGCTGATTTCTCAGGTATTAACATTCGGAAGAGAGTTGGCCTGCAAGAAGCACAAACAAATAAAAATGAATCAAATGTACACATTTAGATGTATTTACACAATGTTATATTTCCACTGACCCTTTCCACCCTAATTTTGTTTGGACATTTTATGCGTGTATTTTGCCGCGACCGCACGGTGACAGATTAGGGTAGCCTCTTACAAGCAAGGTTTAAGAACCTAATTTCTTTATATATTCTCATTCGCAATGTTATCAATTTAGAGCATGTTTATTATTTTAGAGTAATGCAGTGGAGATTCGGCTTTTTGTACCAGTAAAGACCTCATAAGGTTTGAGCAAATTGCAGAGAATTGCACCTGAAGGCCATACTTTCTCTTTCTTGTTTATTCACGAGAGAGAGAGAGAGAGAGAGAGAGAGAGAGAGAGAGAGAGAGAGAGTACATCTTATAGAGATGAGGATTCTGTTTATTCTCTCATCCCTATGAAATTAATTTTTACTGTTAATCAGCAGTTTACACACACACACACACGCATATATATATATATATATATATATATATATATATAT
>JAECUM010033565.1:0-12705 GCA_016617855.1 Megalonaias nervosa
CTTCGATAAATCGGCGCAACATCAGGCCAACCTAAAACAGTTTTAATCGATGATTGATATATGTCTACGACATAATCAGGAAAATATACTTCAATCGCCGCAGATAATGTTGGTTCATGAACAGTAATGTCTATCTTGGATTCTTTACCTGTTATAGATTTAATTCTGCTCCGGAATTCATCATTGATCTGTTCGATTTGATAACTGCCCGTGGGAATACTGACTACTTGCCAATCTGGGGCTCTGTCGTCGCGACTTTTATTTGCAAATACCAGTGAGTTGTTTGGTTGTAATCCACCAAATGACGCTGATCTGATATGTGGCCAACTGAAATAAACTCGCAATTGTGCTAGTGCTATTTCGTTTTGCTTGAATTGCAGTTGAAAAATTAATCTAAACTCAGGATTGGTTGAACTCGCTGATATCATTGTGGTTTTTGGCGGTTCTGTATTAGTGACGATTTGTTGCAGTAATTCGTTTGACATTATTAATAAATCAAGATTTTAAGTCAAGGTGACTCTGACAAAACCCTGATTCACAAATCAGGAGAAATTCTGCGAATTCCTGATCTGATATTATTCCGTCGCTGAGTCCTGGTGATATCAGCGATGATAATTTGGCGTGTGCTTGTGTTGCCGCTGAGAGTAATATTTGATATTCATGCAATTTATCAGCCGCACATGTAGATATCTCTTTTGCAATTATATTAAGAAGACCAGCAATTGTTGTTGTGGTTGAAACACAAATTATTACAACTGCTGGCTATGTCATTGTTACCGCAGACAGTAATACACCGATTCCAGCGACTACGGCAGATGCAGAATAAACTATTATATCAATAACTACGACACGTCCACGATATTTTCTTTTTATTTTTACTGTATACTCATCTATGATATTTTTCCGTTGGGTCTGTAACAAACACACTTGTTTGTATCTGCATTTGTTTGCCGACATTTATATATGTTGTTAAGTAATCAATTGAGGTGGTTCGGGACAAATTCCAAACACCACCAGTAGGATGCTGCGGTTATTTTTTTTTTTTTTCAGATGGTTCCAGTATAAATATTTCTTCGGTATCTTTATTTAATACAATAGACACGGTTCCAGAAAAACTATCGGTTGAATGACGCCATGGAAATGTAGTAAATATCCTAAGTTTTGCAGCGCTGAACACTGACATCCTATACATACCAGTGATTTCTGCTGTGTGTTTGATAGTGTTATTTTGCTGTCACCATGTTGATGATCCTGATGACATTGTGTATACTACGTTGGTGATCTGCTTGTGAGGAATTGTAATCAGATTAGTTGTTTTTTTTTAAATATCGGGAATTCCACTGATGATATCGTTGAGTCTCGGGTTAATATCAGAAAGTTTAATATCAACGAGTAATGGATTACCGAAGAAATCTTCTGCGGTTTTATTGAGTTTTTGAAAATTTCTGCGAACATTTAAAAATATATTCACGTGAACGTCATATTCAGATCGCAATGTGGTTAATTTGTCATCGATTGTAGTATCTTTATCATCCACATATTTCTTTCTTGCTGCGTCTTCATCACTTGTTCGTTCCCTCAGAACGAGTATTTTATTTCTATTCATGTTGAGTTAACCTGTCATTGGGTCACCGGTGGATCGTAAACGATTAGCAACACTTCTTGCAATTTCATTTCTGATAGTTGCCATTGACACATTTGAGTCTCTGACTCTACCGCCATCAGTAAATACTGGAATATTATCCATGGTAACACGGAGAACTCTACGAATTATGTCGATCCATTTGAAATTACTCGTTTTTAAAGCACCGTATTTATCCTGAAAAACAACAACTTCATCCCGATCAACTCCAGACAGGTTCATAATACCAGCAAGATCGTCTTTGGTAGCGTACTTCGATAAATCGATATCATCTTTTTTTTCTTCCTGTCAGAGACAGGAGAGGACCTTCCATAAATTTCAACCATTATATGATTAGTGATTATTTAAAATGGTGTATTCATGTAAAACTTTATGAGGTGCATTGGAAGATTTTGAAATAGCGTCAAGTACAGCGAGTACTTGACGGCCACATACGGGTGGATCGGTTATTTTTAGTGTTGGTAATGTTGAATACCAGATTGGTGCAGTGATTTTATCACTGTTAACATATTTTAAAAATTCCTTTGGTGGTGCCAACCTAAAAGAATCGAAACAAACAATTCCACGTGGATCAATCGCGTATGCAACCCAATGAGTACCTGGACCAGACTTTTTATCAAGATTGATGATACCGGTTTCAACATTGTTTGGTTTGTGCGGTAATTGATCATGCATAAAAACACCCCTGAGATTTTTGATATTTAGTTTTTTAGCAGCATCAAGTAAATCAAAATTGGACATGGGGAGAATCAACGAAGTGTCCCTGGCAGTCTTAAACCCTTTCCGTACCGGGTCCTGGTAGTCTTAGACCCTTGCCTTTTTTTTTGTGATTCCTTTTCCTGTTGATTTTCTTAGTGCCATCCCAGCAGCAGTTCCAACAGCACCAAATGCAGCTGCTTTTTGCAACGGCTGGGGCTGCAGCGGGTATTATTCCCGGAATTGCTGCGAGAAGTGAAAATATACCACCCGTTTTAGCGATGTCTTTAATGGCACCCACCAATAGATTAAGTCGTATGCCGGTCTTTGATCGTTTGGCTTCATTGAAGTGCCTGAGTTGACGTTCTGACAGTGATAGTTTATTTGAACCACCTTGGATTTGTTCTCGCTTTAGTGATATTTTTACTCCACAATTTTCGTTTGATACTGATTGTAGCTTTTTAATCTGACCAGGAGTCAGACTAACTCTAACATGATGATATGACATTTATAATTATCATGAGCCATTTAATTACATGTTTTCTACTGGGGCATCAATGATTTTCATTCGTCCACCAGCACCTTCAAGTAGCATTGTTTTATCGCTGAGTATAACAGCGATTGCTCTATAACCAACAGCGGGTAGTCGAGCTATACGAGCTGGGAAGTGTATATCAACGACTGATTGTCAGAACAAATCCAAGTGTTCCAGTGAGAAATAATAGATTGGATACAGCGTTGTAAAATCCCGCTGAGATATCTGCAAACCAGAATCAACATTCTGATCACGCCCCATAAATGTCATCAACCGATAATAAGTACGTGCAACATGATTATTCTCAAAATTTAGCAACACTTCTTCAGAAGGTTCTTGATATCCATTTATCCTCAAATAAATTTCACTAACTCCAAGCGTATCAAGCACCATTGGATTTCGTACCTGTGAATCTACTCTTGCATTTTCCAGAAACGCGATGAATATATGTCGTGGTGCTGACACACCCTGCTGTGATCTCTGTCATGTGAATAAACCAACAGCATTACTTTGAATACTATCTGTGGTCATTGTCAACCATGACAATGTTGATTTACCACCTTGATTCATGAAAGAGAGGAGAAGCTCTTCTTTGGCAAGTGATGGAGTCATTACTGGCATCCACAACGAACGTTTTGCCAGTATCACTTTACATGCATTAACGGAAGCATCACGCCATATTGCATCATTGTAGATTGCTTTTCTAACAAGTACCACTGAGTGTTCAGCGCCAAATATAACCTTCCTAACATTTCTGCACAATACAAATATATGAGACAGTGGAATCACACATGAAAATTCTTCATCGCCATTTAACATTGGTCGACGTGAAGCGAATCCCAAGTTGAAGTTTTCATTCATTGATTCAGCTTCAGTTCCAGCTGCATTTAGTGTTACATTTCTGTTTTCTGGATGGTCAGTTGCATCCTTTGCAAATATCATCGATGGGCCAGCTGATCTCGAGTAATCATCTCTGTATCTTGCAAGGCCAATTATCGTCGTGGCAACGTCGAGGTTTTCCAGGCATGCTACAATATTTTTCCGTCAATGATGTGTGTGGCACTGTTAAATAACGTCATGTCGCCATTCTTAACAAAACCAACCCGATCTCCGATTCCGTATGCTGTATCATCTGCTTTTAAACGTCTACCTTCGATGTCAGTGAATGCCTCAGCTGGCAAGAAATATCTACTTGTATCGTGAACTTATAATTCGATTCTTCCTCGTGCGTTAGGTACAGGTGCGTCATAAGAATAATACTGATAATCGCGCACAGACTCATCCTTGAGTATTGGTACGTCCATGTCGAATGCGGGATCATATACACGTTTGAACATCTTTATTATATTTTTATTGTCTAACACGAAAACAACTTCCTGCTATCAGACTAGCAGTTATATATATGTTTTTCTTTTCACCAGCTAACTCCGCTAGTTTTTGATTTGCAGCTTGATTTATTATTTTACTAATATTCGCAGGCATCACTTCAGTGCTGGGTAATTTTACTGACTGAGGTTTTCCTCGTATCAATCGTGCTAGTCTATCTTTGATTGCTGAGAATGCTTTGCTGGCAACATCACCAATAGCACCAATACCTTTTTCACGAACAACATCAATAGCTTTCATTCCTAGTTGTTTTACAATCGGTATCGCCTTTGGGGCTAACCTTCTAAATAGACCCTGAACAACATCACCGAGTCCATCCCCGTAAATCGCTTTATAGGTTGGCAATCCCGAATTTATCATCCTGACCATGGTCGGTCCAAGTTGAGCATTATGTATAATCATATTATTTTCTTACTACTGATCTAATTAATCAGTGGTAATAATCGTCGACAATTTCATCGATGAGAGCCCGGTAAACATTAATGTCCATGATACCGCCTGTAAATAATCGTTGACAAATATCAGCTGCTTCATTTATAATTTCTGGGGAATTATTACCTGCTCGTTTTCCTCCAATGAGGATTTCTTATCGACCAACATCGACAAGGACATTGTTGGGACATGGAGTAACAAGGCCACTTCCCCATGTACCTTTACCAATACTACTTCCAGTTATTTCTTCTTCCTCAGTAAAATGTGAGCTGTATTCCGGTAAGGTTGCTCTTTCAGTCTCTTCGACTTGTCTCTCAAAATCTTCAAAATCACCTCTGTATTTATGCATAATTCTGGGTATACCAAGAGACTTTCGAAATACAAAAGGAAGCCAATTTTTTTTTTTTTTTTTTGAAACACTAGCGGTATTTGGATTTAATAATTCACCACGACGTGGATATCGCCTTGCGGCAAGCGCTATAGGGTCTTTTTGAAGCATCCTATGACCTTCTTTGGAAAATCGGGCTGGTGGTTTTGATCCTGGTTTTGATTCTGGCGTAACATGATCCTTTACATCACCGACCTCCTCACGAACGTTGTCAACATTCTCAAGTACTTGTTTGTACTTCTTGTAATTGTGGCTGAGCAGCAGCTATTTCAGCCGGAAGTTCTTTTTTGTTTTCTTAGTTCGCTCTACTATTTTTCCAGTTGCTTCAGCGGTTTTCTCCAACGCGGGAAGAAGACCTTTAATAGTCTTTGTAATAGGTTTAAACAATTCTTCTGCACCTTCTGCAAATCCTTCTTTAAACTCCTGACGCGCTTGTAGTTGTTGCTTGACAGAATCACGGACGGATAGATATTTATTGATTGCCTCTAGTCGTTCTCTAGCTAGTCTAGCTGAGTGAGCTTCACCAATCATTATTAATATAATAGTTATTTAATTACAGCAACAGAGAGTGTGCGACCAAGGGTAGATTGTCCGCGAGGAAAAAAACACACAATGAAGGGCAACGATGGAGTAACCCAATTGGTCGGGGTTTATATCGTTGTTGACTATTGAGACCATAATTTGTTTTTAATAAGTAACAAAAAATCCAAGCAAGTGGTCTGTTCACACTCTCTGCTCATCTTCAGCCATGCACACTAAATGATCACACTGAGAAAATGTATTCTACTCTAGAGCATCTGGTGAGCTGGCCCAGTAACTCGCACATCAGGTGAACATCGACAGCTTCAATCCAAAGATCAGCACGGATGTTGATATACAACACAATCATGTGCTAAGAACAAAAACGAGTTTTCCAGGCAGATCATTAACTATGGCAGAAATCTACATTCTGATTAACTCAACACGTCTAGAACGATGACAAACATATTCAGATAAGTATAACATAAAAGCAACAATGTGAAGAGAAAAGCGTATTTGAGAACTGCGTTAGGTAAAGCAGACACAATCAGAACTTGGTCTAAGACGTTGTAGATGGCATTATACAATTATGTATAAAATACTGAAAACCCTTATATCGATAAAGCCCTCATAGAAACAAGAAAGGATCTTCCATTAGTAATTGATGAAACGTTGTTTAATATGACTGTAACTAATCCGAGAAAGGATATGTTTCGTTATCACAGGAAATGAATAAGGCTATTGTCATATATGTGAAGTAAAACACATGAGTTATTCTGGACAGTAGTAGCGATTTGGGGGCGGGGGGGAGTCTACAGGGACCCTGTTTTAAATAGTGTCATAAGGTTCGAGGTGCCTACAGGAATTTAACATAAGCGTCGTCTTGACTGAAAGGTAAGTTTTGTTACTAACATGAGGTGACGGTCTGCTTTAGAACGGAAATGCTGTATGGCTTCGTACATTTCAACGTATGTAGAGAGTCTATCTTTTCTAACAGTGTAGTATGTCAGATGTGTTTGGCAGTTTGCCTTCATTCTAAATGAAAGTAGCATAGTTTGTTTCGTTTGATATATATATATATATATATATATATATATATATATATATATATATATATATATATACTTATATATATATATATATATATATATATATATATACACATAGTTCTAAACATGAAAGGTTGTATATTAATATCTCTACTGAAGGGCCGTATTACAAAATAATTTAAACATGAAGAGCATGTATCTTTGGGATATGTTGGTCCAGTTCAGAAGGGAAAGTAATATGTTAAAGTTTGTTAACCGGGAACACAGGAGGTCGTCTACAATCTAAATGAAATGGCATATTTTGTTTGGTTGATAACCAAAATTTTTTTTTATCTCCCCTTACCTTCCTATGATCGAACTTAAACAGTTAAAATCTCTACTCTGTTCTGTAATATCCCTATCCATCCTCATACTCCTTACATATCAATACCCAATTACGTATTATCCACCAGACTCTTGTCTACTGTCCGGCACCAAGTTGTTTAATATCTACCAGACCCTTGTCTATTGTCCGGCACCAAGTTGTTTAATATCCACCAGAGCCTTGTCTACTGTCCGGCACCAAGTTGTCTAATATCCAACAGCAACAAATCCACAATCAGCACACGGTTATCTAATATCTACCAGCCGGTGATTTATTATCAACCAACGAGTTATCTACTATCCAGAGCCCAGTAATCTAATATTAACGCCTTGTTATCTACTAGCTACACCCAATTATCTACGATCATCACCAGACGAAACTGTCATCCAAGTAATCTTTACTTGTCAATACTCAATTATCTACTATCCACCACTAAGTTGTGTGATGTCCAGCACACAGGGAAACATGAATATATTTCAGTTTAGTAATTTAGCAGATTAATGTAGTATACGTTCACCCGCCACTTTCCAAAGTTATAGAGCGAATTATTCATTGCCAGCTGTGATTACCTTTTATCCTCTGTTCATGCTGGTTCTAGGAAGGGACACTCAAGTGAATAGGGACTTCTTATATGTTTACTGAATATGTGTTTAAGAAATTGAAGAATAGCATCTTCGAGGGAATGGTAGACTTATCTAAAGAAACCCACTGAATTATTATATTATACCTCTTCGGTGGCCTAGTGGTTAGAGCGTCCGCCTCGGATGCGGGAGGTCGTGGATTCGACCGAGTCATACCAAAGACTTATAAAAATGGTACTAACAGCTGCCTCGCTTGGCGCTTAGCATTAAGAGGTTAGCGCTAGGACTGGTCGGCCTGGTGTCTGGATAATGTGACTGGGTGAGACATCATGCTATCTGTCTGCGGCATGATGTTCCAGTGCTAGACATCGCTATAAACTGCCACACAGCAGACATCGTAGTGATATGACTTAAAAATTGTTAAAGCTACGTAAAAAATCCAAATCACACGCACACTGAATTATTATGTTTTCATTTATTAATAGCTGTGAAACAGAGGGCAATTCACTCTAGTTAATTGCAACATATCTGACTCCAACATCATGAATACAAGTATTTTCCATTAATGCATATTTAAACTTCTTTTGCTTGTAATTAATAAGATGTTTGAAAATCAAAATTAAAAGCTACTAATATTGTCAATAACACCATCTTGTTTGGGGATCGGTAACACTAAAATTGTAAATTTAATTAAAAAGTAACATGAAACAAATTCTAGGCCAATCAGACTATTTCTTCAATTTGAAATTTGACCTTTTTAATACAAAACAAGAACAGTTGAGACAATAGATAACTCTTGTATTGTTTAAGGTGTTTGTGCGTGTGTGTGATTTGGATTTTTAGGTATTCTATCAAGAGGTACTTTTCTTGGTAGTCTTATAGATTCGGGGATTCTACCACTGAAGAACTGAATTTTTTTTTTGATGACTGTTTCAAATATCTAAAAAGATGAATGAGAACGTTTATAAAGTGAAACAAATTAAACTAGAATATTTTGTAGTACAGCGTTTAGTTAAAAGGTCTCAGTATGGTCATCTTTGGTTTTGCAGATAATTCACAAACAATACGTATTTAAATTCACCACATAATATTAAATTTAACGGCATTAAACACTACAAAAAGAAATTAGCATGTTTTTATAATTCAAGTGCACCTGCTTCATATTAGAGATCCATCCATTCATGTATGGATGTATTGATAGGCTGACTGGTCCCGTGTCAAAGTAGTACGACATCAGACCTGTCTCATGGGAACTGGGTTGACATTGTTTCAAATGACATGAGCAGCAGGAAGGGTGGACCGACCACTACCATTGAGTTTATAATGGTCTATTTAAAGAAAAGAACTTTCCATAAAATAAAAAAATAAAAAAAAAGTAAAAATTATCAGAGCGCCCCACCCCCCACCCCAGGAGTTTCTAGCTGTCTATTTTAAGAAAAAACATCCTGGTTCCAACATTTGTAATTTCTAACCATCTATTTTAAAAAGCAAACCTTTCGTCGAAATATCGCAGCCCCCGAGGAGAATGGTTTTGACTTTTTTAATAAAATAACTGGCTTATGATTGATCTACAACAAAATCAAATGTCTTTTTAAACAAAGTAGTATACGGTAATGAGCATCCGTAGAAAAATATAATATTGACGGTTTGATGTAGTACATTTTTGTATATGTATTATTCAGCTAAAGATCCTATCTAGACCAATGCGATATTGTGTTGATGGATCATGTACATGGATAGAAATGAATCAAAATGGGGTTTCCTGAGAATGTGCAAAACGCTTTTAAACTGAAATGTGTGCATATCACCGAGACACCAAGTCTGAAGAATATTTCGCAGTATATGTGTATCAACGCCGTTAAAGATAACCCAAACATTATAGTTATCTCTGATCACTTTGGGGATCTGCGCGTATCGCTGCGCAACGTACATGACTTCTGTGTTTTTATGCCTGCCTGATAAAAATATTCAGGCTGGATTTGTTTATTTGTCAAGCATGATGTCGTCGTAAACCACAAGATTATTAATACTACTATCAAGATCTTCGATGGATGGAGCATCATTGATGTCAGTGATAAATTCAACAACGTCTGCATCATCATTGGAGATGAAATCTTTTGCAGCATCATTAAATTTCTGGACTACATTATAACATGGCTGGTCGTCCGCGGACTGCATTACTAAATAATGTTTGTCCCATTTGAACCATCTAATTATCATGTCGAGTAGCAGCTGAGGTTTACCAGACCCAGATGAGTCAATGATAATGGCGCGAACAGAATTTGGCAACGCTAAATATAATTACTGTGGCTCTGGAACGCGACTTGATATCAGATTTGACGAGGGAAACCAACCAAAAGCTGGCGAATTTCCAGTTAATGCGATTGATCAGGCTTGTCATCCTCATGACGTCATGTATAAAGATAAAGATCTGCAAAACTGACATATCGCTGATGTCAAGTTGATTTTCACGCTGCAGTCGATAAAATATAAAAAATACGTCGGAGTCACTGATTACCTGGTGGATAAGAACGGCGATGTACGATAAACTAGCGGTGGGTGTCTAGCGGGAGATTAATTGTCTGATAATTAATAATGGAATCGATTTATTATAGTCCAAGAGAAAACTGGAGACGCAGCAGGCGTCAAGCATGATGTTGCAGATCGGTTGTCCCGACAGGCAATATGGCAAATTTCTATACCACCACCTAAAACGATTTAATACGGATGGTTTGATGTCAGCACACCAGACAAAGTTCATCAGGCAGTTATCTTGTTTTTGCCACACGACATCATTGTGACTAGCACAGAACGTAAACGACAAAGTTGTACATACAAATACGCACCGACGGTTGTCGACGTTGCAAATAGATACAAAGAAGCGGAACCATTATCAGCTAAGACAGCAACTGAAGTCTCAGCCGTGTTGGAACAAATTTATCAACGTGGTGGTCTACATTGGCCACGATTACTACAGATTCATCCTAGCAAAGAATTTTTTGGTGCCGTATCATCGCTGATGCGGAAACAAAATGTTAAAATCAGACGTGGACACGCCGCGGTACATCCTGGTCAGGCAATCGTTGAACAATTTAATCGAACACTTGCTGAGCGATTGTTTTGGACATCAGTATGCTCAGGAATTACTGATGATGAAACACTCCGGTACTGACACTCAGTCTTGTGAATGGGTTGCAAGACTACCAGGCGTAATAGCCGCGTTAACCAACGAAGTCACGCGTGGAATTTCTATGAAACCCATCGGTGCAATCGCGAAGAAACGCATACAGGATAAGTGACGTGGATTTCTCCGTTATGAATTACAGGTAATTCTTGAAATACACAATTACCACCAGCATGGTTACTGGGTTAATTTAGTGGTGTCGTAGGGCTACCTCCCCGACGTCGGTTACATTCAAGACATGTCAGCATGACATTTTCGCGTGCATGACCCCGACTGCTATCAATTGGGTCTACGGTAAATTGTCATGTGTCATTTGAAAAATATTTGTTACCTCGCTGATAACCAGCTAATTTTTTTCTAAAGCGAACCAGGAATTGACACGCCAGGAACGTTGGTGCTGTGGATTGACACACCGTTAATTGCCTGAGGCTGATTATTGTCGCAGGACAGCTTGTTGCACGTGTAGACTATCCTGTGTAGCTGAGACATTGACCCTTCAACGAATTCATCAACAATCCACATATTGGTATCTGAGTTAATCACTGCGATGAATGAATTGCTATTGCATATCCTAGAGTCCAGCATAATGGTTGTACTAGAGCCGATTCAACTACGTGTATAGGAACATGAACGATATCATTTAAAAAAAAAAAAAAGTTTTTGCTGATTACTGGAACCTGGAATCTCTACGAGAATATTCTGAAGATGAGTATATTTTGGACGATAACACAGTGGAACTAGAAACTCAGGAAAATTTTCCTTATGAACCCTAAATAATTCAGATTCAAATGAATCGCGAACTATTTTCCTAGAAGCAACTATAAGATCGTTAGGGCGCCACAAGTTCCAAAATTCATAAATGTTTTGTTACAGGAATTATACTGCGCATTATTTAACATTGAATCTTGTCAGGTTGCAGTCTAATTAACGCTTTTAACTCTTTCAGTTGATTTGTATATGGCTCTATGATCTATCAACATGTCTGCATAATCAACATGACCTTTTAGACAACTATGTGGCGATTCTCCAGGGAATGGAGGAGGTTGCCCCTGATCTCCACACATGATAATATCTGTTCGTTTAGTTTCTAACCAATTAAGAAACAGTTTTAGAACTTCTTTTGATACTGTGTAAATCTCGCACAAAATGATGATTTTGAGATGTATTTCTCCCCCATTCTTTCGGGAGTCCATTTATCTCCTTTCCATCAGAAGAAACTGTGGTAAGTATGAGACTTAACACACACACCCCACCTTCATCTCTCTAGCAAGTCTGTTATTAGACGTTAAAACATCCATATCAGAACGGGGTTCGGCGAAACCCTTGAACAGTTCTATAGCCCTCGTTGGTTTACTAGAATCAGCAGGGCCATTCAAATAAACAGTTTTATGTTTTATGAATAACGAAAACAAACAAAGAACAAAATAACAGTTCAGTTTTATGTCGTGAAATATGATAATTTGCCGTTGGTTCCGTTGACTGATTTGATAAATCAGTATAACACTGAGAAAGCGGCTTATAATCGATTCAGAATAGATATGAATTTGTTCATTTCTGCACTCTCCAGTGACCATATGGAGCTACAGCATCTGTACTCAGCGTCCGAAGATAATCGTAGAATGATTCTAATTTTGATTTGCTAATGTAAAATGAATTGGTGGTGACTCTAACAACATCATTAGGAAATCGGATGATAAGAGATTTATTGATGCATATGCAAGCATTGAAGATCTTAAATGTGTAAATTGTGGAGAATTAAAATCATAGTAGCCGATAATATGTTAACCTATTTTTGTTCCATCTGGTAATTTTCTATTTTCTCTGTTGGATAATAATACACATCTATTTGCAGTATAATTACTAATAAAATCTAACTCTGCCTCGTTCATTATAAACCTTGTATAACGGCGTTTGTTATTATTTGAAGCC